>JBBPCY010066780.1:0-12252 GCA_037974405.1 Brachyalestes nurse
ACACACACACACACACACACACACACACACACACACACACACACACACACACACACACACACACACACACACAAGCAGAAAAGCAGAGATGCTCAGCCATGCTGAGGGCCCTTCTATTCTACATCTCCAATGCAAATGCCAGCAAAGCCTCACAGCTGGAGCAACAAACCATCAGCCTTTAAGATGCGGCCGTCAGGTTTGACAAACGGCTTAGTGTTATTTATCCTTAACATGTGCATGCACACATACACGCACTCCCAGACACACACATGCTTCATTTCTACAGACTTAAAGGAATAATGTAGTCAAAAGTTTAATTTTACTAACAATCCAAAAACAGAAAACCAACAGCCATCAATTAGCATTATGCATATAACATGATAATGAGTGGCTACTCACTGCACTTGATTTAAAATATATGGAATATTGTTGACTGTTTCAGTAAAGGATTGCTAAACTCAAACTCTCATGTCCAACAAAGCCTGTAGAGAACACCCCCAACAACCACTCAAACAAGATGCTTCTGGTTTGTATTTCCAGATCCTTTCCACATAAACACACACATTCATCACCCATAGTGGCACAGTAATACAGCTAAAATTCATATGCTCTAGAAGAGACATACACTATATGGACACAGGTATTGGGACACTTGACCATTATACCAACAGAGACTTTAATGATATTGCATTTAAATACTTTAATATGGAGTTGGTCTACCTTTGCAGCTATAACAGCGTCCACTCCACTTGGAAGGCTCTTCACAAGATTTTGGAGTTTCTGTGGGAATTTGTGCCCATTCATTCTGCAGAGCATTTATGAGTTCAGGCACTGATGGTGGACGAGAAGGTCTGGCTCACAATCTCTGTTCCAGTTCATCCCAAAGGTGTTGGATGTAAGGTTGCATCATTTAAGATTTTATTTAAGAAGGAACCAGAGGCCAGCTTTAGCTTCAGAAACTCTTGTAAGTGCAGTAACTTTGCTTTATATTTCCAAAATATCAGTATTGCAGAGGCAAACATGCAGTGCTGGACTGGCCATCGGGCATACTGGTGCCGGTGGGCCGATGGTAATTTTGGGCCGCCGCAGAATCCTGTCACCAACCTAAGGAACGGCAGCCTGGTGAGCCGGTCTAGGCTCAAAATGCCCGGGCCTACATGGCAATACGGTTCAGATACAACTTCTTTAATTTGCATTATTTACATTTACTAGAGGACGTCTGTCCTGCCTCAGTTACTCCAACACACACCCACAAGCTAGAACTGTACATGTCTTACTGAAAGCTGGAGTTAGAGTCAGTTTCAATCTCATCTTATGCAACACATACCCTACACATCAATAATAAGTGAAGATAATGAGAGAGACAGAGACTGAGAGAGAGAGACAGAGAGAGTGAATGAGAGAGAGAGAGAACGAGAGAGAAAGAGACAGAGAAAGAAAGACAAACAGAGAGATAGAGACAGAGACAGAGAAAGACAGAGACAGAGAGATAGAGAGAGACAGAGACAGAGAGAGAACGACAGAGACAGAGAGAGAGACAGTGTGTGTGTGTGTGTGTGTGTGTGAGTGTGTGTGAGAGAGAGAGAGAGAGAGAGAGAGAGAGAGAGAGAGAGAGAGAGAGAGAGAGAGAGAGAGAGAGAGAGAGAGAGAGATTCTATTAGCATGCTAGTCTCCTTATACACTGTCTCCCTTGTGCTGCAAAGCACCACACATTAAGCACACAATCAGATATTCAGAACAGAATGGACACTCAATTAATTCCGTCTATAAGTCGTTTGATAAATGACCCACTGATACTATAGCAAGAGACACGTTCGAGGGCATTTTCAAACATGCTGACATTTAGCCCAAAAGCAGGACCCTGAATCTAGCTTGTGGTTAAAGGTGATTTAGCACATGATCGGATGCAAAACCTTTCATCAAAGTCTAGCACACCTATATTACTTGAAAATAAAGACAGTACTTTATCATTAATAAACATTCTACACTCAAAGACAGGAGATGAACAAATACAGCTGGTCAGTAGGGGGCAGTGTTTTTACACATCACCCACTCTGACCAACACCTTCAAAATTACCCTGCTGGCAAGTTGATGAACAAATCAGCAAATGCGTCCAGATGATCAATTTGGACCATATTTCACATCCAATGAGGAAAGCAGAAGGGCAGAAAAATGAAAAGAAGAAGAAAAAAATACCCTGGATTTAAGTTCAACAGACAGGACCGTGGAAATCCATAAAATTGTATAGTTTATATAGTAATCTATCACACTTGTATCCTGTAGTCAACTAGTCATTTTCTACTATATTACTATATTCTATTATATCAATTATAAGAGAAATCCTATAGAGATTGCTTTAAAACATATGTCAAAAACTGCTATTTTTTACATGCATAAGCGCTCAGATATAAACAGCATATTTTGTGTTGTTTAAATGTCTAACGCAGTACAATATCCAGTTAATAACAGAAAATGTGTGTTCTTAATTACACTCGTCACTGCTGAGAGTGTGAAGATCTTTCTCCCCCCCAAGGGGCTCGGGGAAAACTCATCCGACAGCCATGAAACAGCGAAGGCCAGAAAACAGCAGCGTTTTGCTGTATTTCATGTAGACGAGTCTGGCAGCCAGTCTCTGAAGCCGTCTTTCAGTGCCAGCTGGAACGCTCTGGAGACTGAAAGCTGTGTGTACAGTAGGGAGGAAGCGAGAGCGACTCATGACAAGAAAAGAACCATTTTTCTCCTCAAAATACGCTCGCGGTGCCTCTGAAAGCGCCTCGTCTGTAGCCTCTTCCTATTAATAGAACAGTAAAAACTTTGAATGACCTCGAACAGCTGTTGTCCAGTTGTCTTGGACAGACTTTGTTCATTTGCAAAATAGGAAGAAAAAAAAAAGAATGCGACAAAACTAAAAACAGTGGTAGTGTTTTTGTCCATCTTTAATAGATAATTGTGTGGTCATACAATGTCAGAAACCACATAAGCAAGTCTACTTGAAATTACACAGTTTGAGGTAGTGATGTTTACATGGTGAGTCTGAGTCTCTAAACACCTGCTAAAAAAACTACACCGGTCAAGGCAAAAACACTGCTGCCTTCCTAAAGCAGTCTACAGCAGGACAAACACAAACACTGCAACAGAGGACGTCCCGGCATTGTTTACTCCTATTCCCCACTTCTACTGCAGCTAGACTAATTAAATTCAAGCAGAGAGAGAGACAGAGAGAGACAGAGAGGGAGAGAGAGACAGAAAGAGAGAGGGAGAGAGAGAGGGAGGGAAAGACAGAGAAAGACAGAGGGGGGGGTAGGGTTTAGAGATTTCTCTGCTCAAACAAACTCTTTAAACCTGCCAATTAACAGACGAGTTGAATCAGGTGTGTTTGAGCAGGAGAATCACCAAACTGTGCTGAACACTGGCCTCCCAGGACCAGACTGAAAAACCTTGGTACGGAAAGAAAAGAAAAATTGTAAGTAAAGTGAAAGACACAGCTGTAGAAAAAACATGCTAGAAAGGGACAGAGAAAGAAAAGATAAGAAGAAAGAGAAAAAAGAAGCGAGAGAGAGTGAATGAAAGAGGGAGAGACAGAATGGGAGTGAGAGAAGAGAAGGAAAGGAGAGAGAGGAGAGAAGGAAAGGAGGGAGGGAGAGAAAGAGAAGTGAAGGAAAGGAGATAGAGAAAGAGAGAGAGAAAGATAGGGAGCAGAGGGGAGGGGTGTTTATCAGAGAATCTCTACACCGCCTTTTACTACAGCATCCAACACCAGTGTCTCCTTGGAAACAGAGGTTTTGCTCTGTGTGTGTGTGTGTGTGTGTGTGAGTGAGTTCCTGTAGCGCTGGCTAGTGAGACCATCCATGGGAGCTGACAGAGTGCATATGCCTGAGACATGAAAGACAAACACACACACACACACATACACACACTTGACTTGCTCTCACACGTACTTGTTCATTTTCTTTCCTCTGGCAAAGACAGAGAAACATGAATTCAGCTGGTCCACAGCCCTCAAAGAGTGTGTGCGTGTGTGTGTGTGTGTGCATGCTGTTGCTTCGCTGGACTGGACACACACTGTGCACTGTGTTAGCTGGCTTTCTGCAAGACTGGTTATGATGTTAATTCAATTCTAACACCATCTCTCTCTCTGTCGCTCTCTCCTCCACATTTTTCTTTCTTCATCTTTTCTCAGTCCCTCTTTCGCATATTTCCCTCTTTCTCACTCCTTTGGCCTCCCTCCCTCTTTTCTCTCCATCACTGTGCTCTCACTCTCTTCTCTCACTCTTCCTCATCTCTCATTTTTTTGCTCTCTGATCCAAATTGCTTGAATTCAAATGGACTTTGCGTGCATGCACACATCTTTATACATGTACATGTATATATTCATATTCTCTCCCTCCACTGATGTTACAGTCCACAGTACTGGTATGAATGTTACAAGCTACACTCCCAACTGCCAAAGCAATTCACAATATACATGAATATTAGAAGAAAGAAAGAGCAGAAAGAGAGCAATAGAAAACAAATTATTGACAAGATGTGTCAAAAATGTGTCTCTCTCTCTGAATGTTGTGCTCTACACATCCCCTCAGGCCTGTCAGGAGGATCTTTAAAGAAGTGCTTAATTCACGTTTCTGTTTGATGGTAAAGGTCAGTCGGAGCTGCTCTTTCTCCCCGCCCTCCCTCCACCTTTCTCCATTTTTCCCTCCTTGCACCTCCTTCCATCTCCAGCCACTTTTCCCCAGCCTGACCTTTCTTCCCTCGCTCTCAGGGAAAGGTCAGAAGAAAAGGGTCAGAATGGGCCTCTTTTGATAACCATCTCGCATCTGCCAGGTTGAGAATCACTGTTTAAGCTTCCATGTGGTGCAAACACCTAATCTAATCTGGGCCTACTGTCAGGAGATCATGAGATTGTGAAAGGTGATGTGTAGATTTCAGCGAAAGACATTTAGATTTACATTTACGGCATTTAGCAGACACTCCAGAATGACGTACATCAGTGCTTAAGTAGTCTACGTCTGTTCTTCGAGTCTGTGAAGCTAAACTAAAAATCGACGTCCGCCATTCAAACAAGTTACTCCTGTCAAAGAAAAGTCAGAGGTTAAGGCAAAAGTAAGGAAGGCATGGAGATAAAGTTTTTCTTGCTTCAGACGACGCTTGGACTCCTCAGATCTGATTGGAAGAGGGAGTTTATTCCATCACTGGGAGGCCAAGACTGAGAAGAGTCTTGACGCATGTCTTCCTCTTCTTTTGAGCAATTATGCCACGTTATCATTGAGTTGCACTATTGGTAATTGTCTGTCTCTTTTTTTTCTACCGTCTTATTGTTTGATTCTTTCTTGTTGCACTGAGCATGCTAATGACAAGAATTCCTTTGGGATATTTTTTTTATTCTTATGACGTAAAATGTGTTAGGGCTGGGGAGATAAACAACTTTGAACAATCTAAATCTACTAATATTGATAAATCTAGATTATTTTCCCATTATATTTATTTGAGATGGTTATTATACAGTTAGGTATTCGGTGTATCTACAACATTTTCCATTTGCAGTAAGAAGGAACTTCCAGAAGAAAAAAGGCCCATCAAGTTTCGAAGACGTACATATTAGCGCTAATGCGGTCTTTTACATTAGGGCTCATGGTTACTTCTGCAGTATTTTTGTTCATTTTAATGCTCAGAGCTCTGAGCTGAAACAGTGCCTCGAACTCTACCACACAAACAACTTCTCATGCTGTTTGTTGAACTTTCCGGGCAGATTGGGCTATTTCCCCAGTGTCTGTGTGTTTAAGCTGCAATGGGTAGAGTGTGCATAAAGAAGGACAGTAGACCGTTCGTAATGTGATCTCTTGCAATTTCTTGAATTTGTCTGACCATTCCACTGTCTGGTCTTACAGACAGAAGTTCCCAAATCACACCGTCTCTCCAATTAGACATTTAAAGTCTGTGTAATGTCTGGTCCGAATTACTCAGAATTTTTGTGTTCATATATACAGGTCTTCTAAATAACGTCTAGAAACGTTTCTGATTGTAAGGAGATGGCTTAAATGAAAAATAAAAATAAAAACAAGGACTGGATAATTGATTGGAATGCAGAACACTCCTGCATACATAATGGAAAAAGAGAGAACTTAATGATAACTAGAAATCTGACATTTACCGCAATTAAAGCATCCTACTTAGTTTCTTTTTAACTCCCATACAAATATCTGAAAAGCTAACAAGCTTATTTTTATATTGCAATTTATTATAACATTATAACACAAATCCCTTTGGAATAATGCACTTTTACACCATTAACAGCTGTAAGAAAGCTCTGAGACTTTCATAGTCAATCTTAAAGCTACTGTTCACTTCTACAGGCCATTTATGAAAGTGTGGCTTTAGAGCTGGGAAAGAAAAAAAGCTTGAACCCAAAGTAAACTCAAAATAGTCGATCAGTAAATACATGTCTAAAGTTTTCGTCTTTGGTTTTCCACCTGAGCTACAATACTAATAATACAGCTAGCAACAGAAGCTAATAGTCAATTAGCATCATGCAAAAACAAAAAACAGTTTTTAGAAAGCAGTAATCGCCTGAACCAATTAATTTATTTAATCAATTGTACTGCATGTTTCATATTTTTAAATGTGGTGTCTCTAGTTCTTTTTGTCCATCCCACCCTGGGGCACCTGGAGGCTTAGTGGTGAGAGATCTGCCCCTGTGATCAGAAGGCCATGGGTTCAAATTTCAGGACTGCGAGTGGCACTCCTGAGGTACCCTTGAGCACCGTCCCCACAGACTGCTCCCGGGGCGCAGTGCTGGTGGCTGCCTGCTGCTTCACTTGGTGAGTGGGTTAAATACAGAAAAAGAATTTCACACTGTGATCACATTTCTAACTTATTTACCAAATATTAGAAAAAAAGAAATATTGTGGATCGTGAAAATTTCTTAAAATATCCTAATATTATATTCTGGCCATTTCGCCAACTCATACTCCTCAGCCCTTCAAACGATGAGCTGATTGTATAACTTTACTGCACACTGCTCACCAAAAAATTGAAACGAAGCAGAAACACAGTTAAACGAGAGAAAGTGATAAAGCTGTGTGGAACAATTCATTAAACGTTGTAAAACTATTTGCTCCTGAAGGCACACCACAAGCACTCCCCGAGTGTGTAAAAAGTTTAAAGCCTCGACCAATTCACAAACGGGTACAAGGCCTCCATAAAGGCTGTAATAAATCATCTGGCTGTCACACTCGCTGTTCGCCTGAGAAAATGAAGCTGGAAATATTATGTCCAGCATACAAATACATCTGAATTTACAGTACGCAGCTGTAATCCCCCTCCCCACTCCACTCAACCTGACCTAGGATCAGGTCAGATACTCTATGTGCTGACCTTGTGGCTAAATTCATTTCACACTGCACTAGATTACTTTATCACAAGCCTTTTCCGCCACAACCCCATGACCAGCAGTTGACCTTTATCCCCACACACACACACACACACACACACACACACAAACATGTTTGCCTGTATTTGTGGGGTGTTTTCATGTCCTTCCGTACAAGTCTTATGAAAGCTGGTCTCCAGACGAGCCGGGGTACACTGGCTCAGAGAACCAAACGTGTACACAAACACACAGAGACACAGACACAGACATACAGACACACACACACATACTGGGGAAGGTGCAAGCAGAGATTTATTTACACGAGTGAAAACAATGTCCAAAACACAAACAAAAATCTGAACTCCCTCTCTGACCTGCCGGCACTCCAGCCAAGGCTCTCTTTATCAGTCTGGATGGGGAGCCCAGGTTTATAAAGTGTTCTGGCTCCTCCCTAGGGACTCCTGGACATTGTTAACAGGGAGGTACATGATTTTCAGGGCACATGGCAGCCTCTCTGCCACTCAGCTGCCAAAGTTTATGTAGTGCTTCAGTGCCCTGCGTAATCTTAACCTTAGCCTCCAAAAGAACTTTGTCTTCTTTTATTTTTTTTTACTACTTCATGATCATGGGGCAGCTGGTGGTTTGGTGGATAGGGAGTTGCTCCTGCGACCAGAAGGCTGTGGTTTCCAATCCCAGGACTGCCCGGGGCACCACTGAGGTTACCTTGAGCAAGGTACCGTCCCCACACACTGATTCCCGGGCGCTGCATTACTGTCCATTGCTTCACTTGGTGAATGGATTAAATGCAGAGAAAGAATTTCACATTGTTCACACCGTGTGCTGTAGTGTGTTCTCGAATGAGAACAGATTATTGCTGTTAAAATGTATCAGATATTTAGATTTGATGGATTTGATTTATTTAATATTGCTGGGCTACTGTGCTTAAGTCTTTGCGTTTTATTCACTGCAATATATTTTCAATCATGTGGAAATAAATATTACATTTCTCTGCAAAGCTAATCCATGTAGATGTCGGTTCTAAACCACGATACAAATTAACGCTTAAGTCAATTTTAAACAGCCATAGACATAAAACACATGGACTTAAATCTGCTAGGAATGCTTCTAATGCTAACTCTAATTAACTGTATTATATTGGGTACTGCATTTTCTGTGATAATCTAATTAACACAATTACCAACGGGGCTAGCATATAATATTACTGAATAACTGGGGTGTAACGATATATCGCGGTATGTCACGATATGTATCGTCGAGTGTTGGCAATACCGTTGCGATATGACGGCAGTTTAACCCTTTAAGCGGCAGGTGTTTTTTTTACCTGGATTTTGACATCAATATTTCAAAAGCTTGTAGCTTAAAAGGGGTTAAAAATAGAGACTTACTGTAAATTAGAAAAATGTTGGGTATGACCCAAAGTTTATGGGGCGTATAAATGTACTTATGTAATTTGCATATTATGACATCATTATAACGTTTATACAACAGGCTCATCAAAGCCCTGATACACTTCCTGGTTTCTCAAATAAACCCAGCCACTATTATCATCGCTATTTCCAGCCCTATTCAGATCCAGATCACCCTGCTGCCTCTCTTATTTCTCCCAGCTCAGAAAATAACATTCAGTTGTTGTTTTGAATACAGAAGGTTTTTAATTGAACCTTGAAATGTGTACAACAAAGAAAGTTATTGAAATTGGTTAACGTTTTTGAAATAAATCTGTTATTTGAATTTCAGTTTCATTTAAAAAGTTTGTTCAAAATATCGTGATACATATCGTATCGTGATCCCAGTATCGAGATACGTACCGTATCGTGACCTGGGCATATCGTTACACCCCTACTAAATACACAATTTTTAAAATGAAAATATTTAAACATTGTAACATTCGAACAATCTGAGAGACTGCGTATAATTTTCCTGTATAAAAGCAGTTTATTTGCGCTTATATTTTTTTAAGTTAAACTTTTACAATGCAACACATGACAATATGATACTTCATGTTGATGTTTTTTTTAACTCTTCAAATTGGGGGGTGACGTCTTTAGGAATTGTGACCTGAACGTTTATGTTTAGGACATTAGATCCGGGGACTGTTTCCACACGCAAAGGGGAGGGGGCACCCTGAGCAACCTTAGCTTAATGGGAACACCAATAGTTTTGGAATAAAAATATAGTAGGGTTACTTTTAAGATCAGTATTTTGTTATATAAATGTTCTTAATCATATATAAAATCACATACTACTTGCAGAGAGTATATGATTACTGATTATACTTAAGCTTTTCTCTAATTAAGTCACACTGATGATGCACTCATTTTTTTATGCTATGGTACCCTTTAAGCTCATGTTAAAATTATATGAAATCTTAAAAAAATACTGCAATCTACAAATTCTCAACAATCTGGAAATAAATTATGTACTGAACAGTAAAACACAAGATATCATCACTTGTGATTGCACAATCTTATATAACTAGCATGCTAACCACATATCGTAGCATTTCAAAAGGCTTTCAAAATGGTCACCAGGATGAGTGGACATTGGCAGGAAGTTGTCAGAATATGCAGCAGCATGACTGGTTTAAAATGTACAGGGAATGTTTAATAACAACTAGATTTATTCATTTAGATATCAAACAAGAGAATTACTTGTTTTTTCTTTACACAATTTGTGTTCAAAGTTACAAGTGTGCTTAATGGGTACTTGAGCTTAATAGGGTTGTTTACACTGTCCAATGATCCTTATTTCAGAACCAAGCATGCTTTTTAAGATGTATTCTGGCAGGTTTAATTTGGCCTTCCTGTTCTTCAGTGTTACCATTTGTTTGCATGCAAAGGTAAATCCATTAGTATTTGCATTCATGAAAGCATCTTGTGATTGTAGAATTTGAAAGTGACGTGCCTACCACCTTGAGTGCTCTTGGCTAGACGTTGTGAAGGGAGTTTCCCAGGCCATTTGATGTTGCTGAGCTCACAAGTCTTTTTCTTCTTTTCAAAAATGTACCATGTTCTTGATTTGAGCACTCCAAAAATTTTGTCTGACAGATTTATTTTGCTTTTTTCCCCCAAGTCTAATGACGGCCTCCTTCACTTGCATTGACACCTCTTCATGTTGAATTCTAGTGAACAGCTACCAAATGCAAATTTAGTGCTTTGAATGATCTCCAGACCTTTTATCTACTTAATTTGCAAGGGAATATGTCAAATGTCCAGTTACTTTTGAGGCTGTGAAAATTGAGACTCTGAATGGCTGTAATTTCTGAAAGCTTAATATAGTGCCTTTGTTAAACCCTTTAGATATTGGTATCATAAAGGACAACATAGTGTATACAAACTAGAACTCATTTTAAATGTTTGTGTTAAATCAAGGTTCTGTATCACAGTGCTACTTAATTGTTTTGATGATGATGATGATTATTTTTATTACTAATAATAACAATAAACGACATTTTCATATCATAAAAACAGTATTATGCCCTGCTGTGCCCTTTCCCCCTCTTTTTTTCAGTAAATGGATGAGAAAAGCAATAGTAGCGTGGGTACAAAAATTCTAGCCTACCAAAAGGGTATCCTGCTAGCAGGCACATACAGGTAGGACATGCAGTTTAATGAAAACCACCCTGACTTATCTGTACACTGTATATACTGTACAGTAAGCAGTATCATTTTATAGTAATAATGTAATTGATAAATAAGAGAGGAAAAATGCTGCATAATTGGGCCCAATTTTAATTATAGGATAGGTCAAGGTATTAATCCGGTATTCTGAGTCACCTCCTCTAGTGATGACAATGTTGTTGTGTATGACTATATTTTTGCTGAAAATTCAGGTTTTAGGTTAAAACATTTTCTCAGTATGGGAGACACCCCCTGGGTTGGCTTTAGTTGAGTTTTGGTGGAAGAACTTATTTATACCTGCACAAAGTGAGTCAGACACTTTGGGGTTTTGAAACACCTGTCACTGCTGGGCAGAGAATAGTTCACTGGCTAAAAATATCCAGGGTTCATTGTCCTGTGGCCAGAAGCTGGCCATAAATTAAGGATGACTAACACAAACTATGCACCATCTGGTGCTGAGAGAAAGGGGGGAATAATCAGTGTAGAGCTGCATAAAATGGGTAAGATGTGAAGAATTTTTGTAACATTTTAGTTATAGTTTTCCCCCTAAATGGTATGGAAGATTATAAGCACAAAAATTCAAATGGCTGTTCATTTTGCAATTGGCAATTCAATATTCAACCAGAACATGCACTTCTCAGTTCAGTATTAAATCTGAGAATGTAATTTGAAAATACATTTAGCATTTGGGGGCAGCTGGTAGCCTAGTGGTTAAACTCCAACTTCTTCAGAATTCTGCAGCTCGGGTCATAACTCGTATTCCCTTAAGAGAACACATCACCCCAGTTCTTCAACAGCTTCACTGGTTGCCCATAAAAGCTAGGATAAGGGGGAACAGAGCTTTCAGTCACTCCGCTCCTCAGCTCTGGAACTCACTTCCTCCAGTCATAAGGAATATAGATTCTCTTCCTTTATTTAAGTCACAGCTCAAAACACTCTTGTTCAAACTGGCTTACTCGCTTTAAACACAGATTTTACTTGTTGTCAAATCTTGTTAGGGGTCCAAGCACAAAGTGCGCAGGAACCCTATTGTAATTCCATGGATTATTAGGGGTCCAAGCTCGAAGTGCGCAAGAAGCCGATTGTAATTCCACGGATTATTAGGTGTCCAAGCACGAAGTGCGCAGGAACCCTATTGTGATTCCACGAATTATTTTTTTTTTCTTCCCTACGTAAAACCCCGACTGCAGCCTAGACCAAACGCGCCAAGACGAAACCCCTTGGGGGACTGGTCAGGTCTGTGT
>JBBPCY010066821.1:0-12252 GCA_037974405.1 Brachyalestes nurse
CTCTCTCTCTCTCTCTCTCTCTCTCTCTCTCTCTCTCTCTCTCTCTCTCTTCAGGGGTGTAAGCACAGAGTAAGAACAGGAAGTCCTCAATGACAATTGAAGGAAATACTTCTATACACTTTAAACTTTCAAGGTGTTTAAGGCAAAATTACGATGCCAATATACATTTTTTATTTTTTAACGATACTTGATATGTATTTTGATTATTTTTCTGATTTGATCATTTGGAACAGATACAACAGACAAGTAGTGTGTCGCATCCCGGGCTGGCTCGCCCTGATTAGAGGCTCAAATGCGCACTCTTCTCATGACTTTCACAGACTTTATTTTTAAATACAAACAAAAACTGGCACGAAGGCCGCAGAAAAGGCAAACACAAGGGAACCTGGACAAACACTACTCCAAGTCTAACGCAACAGTGGACTGAGAGAACAGAACAGAAACACAGGCTTTTATCTTTACCATAAACTCAAAACAGATGCTAAACTAAACGTCCTATAATAACAGGCCAGCCCTGTCTAGTAAAGAAGCCACACCCCCAAGCTCAGTCATTTTCATCAGTCAAGTTTTCACCCCAATTACTTCCAAATCTGTTACAGGATGCCCATCCTTTTCATGCACAGCGAGTGAGGTCAACTGTTTCATCGATCATTATGTTATGTTATGTCACATTAGTAATACCATATTGCTGCCCAGTCTTATTGGGGTGCAGTCTGTGATTCCGATCAGCTGATTACTCAGACTCAGTGTCTTTTGGTATCCTCAACTCTGGACCCATGTTTTGCAGATATTTGGTCATGCTGATTTCATGTCTCCGATGTACAGCGAAAACTACAGGCAGATCCACGCCATCTTCAGGCAAACCCTACAAGGCCCGCCGTTACAGCAGCTATCCTACACCATGCTGGATAACCTCCAGACAGTTTTAAGACGAAGCCTACCCAGTGAGCGTGTTTGGAAGGAGGAAGGACTGCAGGGTTTCACCAACCGAATTATGTTTGAGGCTGGCTTTCTAACGTTGTTTGGCAAGAACAACGGAGCTTTGACTACTCATGGCAAAGGAGCTGTTGGGACTTGCATGCAGAAGGTGAAGCAAGACTTTTTAATTTTTGACAAAGCACTTCCTCTACTGGCAGCAGGCATGCCCATCAAACTGTACATACGCGCACTGCAGGCAAGGGAAGCCTTAACAGAGAAACTGCTACATGATGAGCTCCATCACAGAATGTGCATATCTGACCTGATTCAGCGTAGGATGAAGGAATTTGACAGCATGCACTTGGATGAGAAAGGGAAAGCACAGACACATGTGTGCATGCTTTGGGCATCACAGGCCAACACGCTGCCAGCAGCCTTTTGGAGCCTCTACTATACGCTGAGGTAGTAAAATTACACACACAGTAGTACTGAAAATCACATCAACATCAACATGAACCGTTTCCATATTTAGTTTAAAGCGATGAAGAAAAAGGCCTCCCCTGAGCTGTTATATGAACATGAATATGAGAAAACGCTGACATATATAATGCTGACTGATGAAGAAAACCAAGGAAGATCAGTAACCAGCAACATCTAAGCTTTAACAGGTCAAATGAATGTGGACTTATTATTTGTCAACCAACAGGTCACTGTTGCCCATTTATTTATGTGCTTTAGATTATTAATGATTGATAAGTGTTTAGGACCTAATAACTAGCTAGTAGTAAGCAATTCTTCAGACCATTTCTTAAGCCTTTTAAAAAAAGGAGTTTTATTGTAAAGTGGCACTGAAAATGCATCCTTTGAAGTATATCAATATGAAAACAAATCTTTTAACTCTGGCATGAAAAAAGGGTTTCAAGAACATTCACATGTATGGGTTCGAGGAAAAATGCTTACATTCGTATAGAACCTTGACAGTTCTTTAAACCTTTAAAAAGCTTTTCAAGCTCACTTTTTTTCAAATAATGGTTCTTTAGGTTCAAATTGTGGTTCTTTCTATGAAATTTAAATAACGTTTTGGGCAACTCTTGTCAATTTGAGATTATTTTACAGCTAGGTTTGTAATGACAAAGCATGCCTGATGCTAATTGGTGGGGTATTAGCTTGTGTCACTTATTAGCTACATTGGTTTCATATTTCCAGTACATATCTAAAGTGGACATCGCCAAGTATGTTCTTGATGGACTGAGTAAGGTGAACAATGTGTAATTTTTTTTGTTTGTCCTTTGTGTCCAGATGTCCAAAAGCGCTTGCTGCGGCTCGTAACGAGGTGGACAAGGTTGTGCAGGAGTTAGACAAGCCACTAAATGACTCAATCAGCCTCTCCAAAGAGCAGCTGGAGTCCATGACTGTGCTGGGTAGATCCTAGGGGTGGCACAATAACACTTTTTCATATCTGTGAAAATCCTTCACCTTTTACAGTGTTAGGACTGTATAGTGTAGCGTATTAACATTAAAAGCATTATATATTGCAGAGTAAAAAAAAAAAGAGCTGGTCAGACTTAATCATGCTAAAATAATGATGTTTGGGGAAGCATCCAATTCAATTTTCTTGAAGATTCTGCTTATTTTAATACAGTTTCATTTTGTTCCCTGGATTTACTGGGATGACAAAAACATCCTTTGAAGTGTGAAAAATATTTTTTTAAAGTACAGTTCCTGTTACAACACTCCTGGAATGTAAACATTGAGTCTGTGGAAAGACTAGACCTAATGTTTACCCTTATGATGACTAAGAGGAAATGAAGAATTATTTGTTAAAACCAGAAGCAGGGATTTTTCTAAGGCATTGCAGTGGTCAGGAAACATTTTTTACAAAACTGCAAGTATTACCATATAGTAACTTCTTTTGTAATCTTAGCTTTGAGCACAATTACAGAATTGCTGTCACTCCTAGATCAAGCTGAAAATCAGCAGCGGCTGGAGGTGTTGGGTGCAGGGGGCTGATAAAAAAAGCACCAGTGACTCACACTTACACGGAACAACACGTTGTTGCAGTCATATCAAAAGCCCGTCATAACAAAACTTACCATAACAAGGTTTTTAAAACACCAGCTTCTCTTTACACTGTGTAAATATTTCAAGATTTATGGACCAACAGAAAAAGAATTTAGTATTTGAGATCGGGACTTTGTGATAGGACTGACATTACGAAAAAGCACATGAGATTAGATTGGAGTTTAGAGGGTGAACTGACTGATGCAAGTACACAGGAAGAGTCCCTCAGAGCAGATAAAAATGTTTTGATATTGTTCACTTTCTATGCAGAGAGTATTATTAAGGAAGCGCTACGCCTGTCCAGCGCCTCGATTATGATACGAGTTGCGAACGATGACTTCATCCTCACACTGGACTCTGGTGAGACAGCAGCCATTAGAAAAGGAGATTATATTGCCCTCTACCCACAAGTAATTCATCTGGACCCTGACATCTACCCCAGCCCCACGGTAATTTCACATTTAAGACCCTTACATTTAAACAGCTGCTTCTCCTCTACAAAAGACTCTACAATCAGAAAACGTCACTTAATGTAGTGACTAATAGCAATGACTCAGTAAGAGGGGAATGTTCTGTTATCACACTTCATTGCATCTAAATCCCTTCTTGGCCTTTAACTTTGGGAGGTCAATGTTTTTTAAAATCTCTGAAGAAATGTGAACTCTATAAACAAGTTTGTACAGCCTCATAATGTGACTCAGGTCTAAGGCGTGGAACTGAGAGCCCTTAAACTCACAACTGTATTTCTTCTACTAGACAAACACACACAGCACTGCCTTCTTAAAAAAACACAGAGAGAAAAGAATAAGTAGAAAGTGAGTCTGATTGCTTCTATTATGTTTGAAAAGTTTAGTTATTCACGTTGTTTAAATGAGGTAAGCTAACAAATTTTATACCATTATTGCCTACTGTTATGTATCTGCTATGGAGAGATCACCAGCTTGTGATACAATGAAAACTGGAGGTTTGGTGCAATCATCTAAAGACCATGATTTCAATCTGTGGTGATGTTGGAAGTCCAGGAGGGCACAATTGGCCTCGCCCATTCTGAGAGGGTGACCCTCCTTCTCGGCCATTACTGTGATGCAAGACAACTTAGGTTAGCTGACACACCAGAATTGACAGTAAGTAATGATTGTAAGTCACTCTGGATAGGAGTGTCTGCCAAATGCCCCCTTTACCCTTTATGTAGTGGCACTTCACTGTCTCAGAGGAAGAACGTGCCAGCCTTTTTCCTCGCAGCTTGGTAGATCTGTCAGTGTCTCTGGAGTTTTTTTTTTTTATTCTATCATCACCCTTAATTATTTTGAGATCCATTCCCGGAATTGAACTTTGCAAGGTCATTATTCTGTCAAGTTCCAAACAAAGGTTATCACCATCAGTAGTTAATTAATAAAATGAGACATAATTACGATCTTTGAAATGTGAGCTTTCTATACCTACACCTATTTGATAAGTATTTTTGTTTTTGATACCACCTTTGTTTTTTTTTGTTAGGTTTTTTTTAACCCTATACAATGGAAATGGTTTTATTGTTCTTCATTACAGCACATCCCTGAGCACTAATTTCATTGCATTGCCTTCAAATTTCACAGACTGGTCTCAGACCCATTTATCTGACAAATTCCAAACTGAGGCTGTCCCACTTGAAAATGTTGCTTATTGCTTATTGAAAAGGTTGCTTGATTACAACAAATGTAGACATGATTGTTCCACTTGTAGTTTGTGTGTGCACTACTGGTTTTATATGTGTAGGTTAAATATGTCACCAGCCCACCACAATTAGTTCAAAACATTACAGGCCCACAGTCCTCACAGTCACCTACTCTGCCACTGATAAGGACACATCATTGTTCCATTATGAACTGTTGCCTGCTACAGATCCAGAACGTTACAATGACCCACCTCAGGAAAATGATCTGCTGTAAAATGACTTTTTCTTCAACCAGCTACAGTGATACTATTGTGCTGGTACATATTGTATGATGGGTTACACAATATGCACCAGTACAATAGTGCATGCTTTAGGACATGTCATAAAATGTGGTCAGTAAAAATTGCACTGATTATTCATTCAACTTTGTCCTTCTTAACTGTAGGAGTTTAGGTATGACCGCTTTTTGGATGAGACAGGCCAAAGGCGGAGCCAGTTCTTCAAAAACGGCCGGCAGCTGAAGAACTACCTTGTGCCCTTTGGTTCTGGTGCCAGTGAGTGCCCAGGTCGTTTCTTTGCCATAAATGAGATAAAGCAGTTCCTCATCGTAGCACTATGGTACTATGAATTGCATCTCAGTGACCCCAAGACCACCTTGTTGCCAGACAGTACCCGTGCTGGCTTTGGCATTCTACCACCCAAGCAAGATGTGCTATTTAGATACAAAGCTAGAGCATCAAGTTATACAGAGAGACACCTGGATGAAAGAGCTATCTGATATGCAAACAGAAGTCAATAGTGCTGGAATGTTGACAAACAGACCATGAAAGAAGCCAGATTTCCACGTATCCTTATAACACATGTTAATGCAAGGTGTTTTGCTGAATATTACAACTATATTTTTCATCATAAAAGTACAGAGACTTAACACCCTTGCAAACATAACATCCATTGATGGCAGTCATCTGATGTCTGTTCAGAGTCTGTTATGTCTTTTGAGAAATAGAATTTCTTAAAAACAAATGAATGGAAACCCAGCTAACAAAACAGAAACAGCAGGTATTCTAAATTTACTTTCACTGGCCACTTTGTATAGCTTTACCTAGTAGCCTGATTAACTTTTTATAGCCAATTATAAGTTATACAAATCCAAGTGTTTTAGTAAAAGTTATCTTCCTAATATCATTGCTGGTGCTGTCTGGACATTTTGTTCACTGTCTACGGTATTCAGAGTAGTTGCTATGAGGTTAAATGGCAGAATAAATGCTTTAATTTAAGGGAATTCCACTAATATTCCAATTTTTGGAAATGAAATATTCTCTAGTTCTTTTAGCAGTATCTGTTGAGTCAGTGTCCTGAAGGGCCATCAGTCACAGCTGTGTTAACTTCAGAACTGTATAGTACAAACACTGTTAAAGGGTTATTGTATTGTATTTTATGTGGGTTTTTTTCATGCTTTTTATTTTAATTTGTTATTATTCAAAATGCAATCATTGTACAGTTTGTGGTTTTGTTTGTAGGCCTAGAAATGTGTATCTATTGATGTAAAGTTTACTTAAGTAAAATGCGTTTCTTGAGAAATCAATATCTACTAGCATGAGCACCGTGCATACATACATTCTCTTAATACTCAGGGGTACAGCATTACCTTTTTTGATTTCATTTGTTTTTTTTTTTTGTCTCGTGTTTAGATACTGTTTGTATTCTGTATTGTCTTTAAGATACACACTTTTACCTGTTTTTACTTTTCTTGATTATCATGCAAACTTTTATAGACATGCAGGAAGCAGCTTTTTTCAAATTAAACACTAGCAAAATTAGTTTAGAGTGACTTTAGAGTGACTGGTGTGTCTTGTTAACATATTGTAATAAGTGTTTATGCAGTCTTTGCAGTTCTTGTCCTGTAAGCAAAATAACAAACACTGTCACCAGGATGGTAAACTCAAGGGTCCAGCTTCAGTTCTGTTAGTAATAGAACACAGTTGTAACATATTCCAGTGCTGTTTTTCCCACTAAGTAACCCTGGTTAACTTAAAATGCTGAGTTTGTTCAAATTAATATTAAGTTGTCAGAACAATAATTTGTGTTTTACCTATGATAACATTTGTTATTATTACAGGCATTAGTATTTGTATAATATTTGTACAATATTCAATGTATTCAATGTTTATTGTTTTTACAGTGTGACCAGTGTTTTTGAGTGTTTTCTTAGTCCGCCAAATTCAGTATGCATCAATATAGTGGACATCCAAAATGTGTTATTGTTATTATTGGTGTTGTTGTTATTATTATTATACCTGCCAACTACACATATTGTAAATTCATATCGTAATGGGGTCATTAGCATCATTGCTTTTTAACATAAACTGTACTACTGGGCATGGGTGGAAAAAAGCAATATAAAGGAAAGATAAACGTTAGATGGCAGTAATACACCTGCTGCCTGTAATGAGGCCCTGAATAAAGATATGAACCTGATCTCACAATTACTCTCAAGATCGTGCAATGAGCAATGGCTTTTTTTCTGTAGATGAATTTATAATGTATTCATTAGCGTGTTTGTGTGTGCGTGTGGGAGAGAGTGCGATACTCTTTGTTTTACACTCTTTTGTGCAACCTTGAGAAAGCACAAGTACCCACTATGCAGTAAAAAGTCTGAGAGGGAACCTGAGCCACTTTACATGTATTGCACCTTTAAAAAAACACACACAACATGGAGCATAAGGTGAGGAGTAAGTTTGCAGGGGCAGAGCTGTATACAGCTCCATGTAGAAATGTACACACGTCACCTGAAGGTCCCCTGAAAGACGGTAATACTAGAAAGTGTGTGTCGCGTGTAGGCAAATGAGGACGCGCTCGTTCGTGACATAAACGCGGACGGTGCGCGTTCTCGAGATCAAGTAACGGCTCTGCATCACGCACTGCATCATCTGGCACAGGGAAGGTCGCGGGGAGCCTTCGCCCGGGGTCGTCCTCCTGAGGGGGACCATTCAAGCGTCTTCTGCAAGAGCAGCACCAACATCGAGGTGAGTCCTCACACCGCAGGACGGAGACTGACCGCAGTGACCGCGGCGGCGTCCGTCAACACTGCAGGTCCTCGCCAGGCGCTCACAGCTGGTCCTCGATTTGTAAACCGCTGCTCTGTGTTGTGATGCCGAGCTGCACCTGCAGGACACCGTGCAAAACCCCTAGCTCATACTGCTAAACGGGTGTTGTCTCGAGAATTTTACGGAATAAATCGGTCTGATAACGCGTCTCACGTTTCGAACGATTGTCATGCAGCGCATCACGACCAGAAAATGTTCAAATTCATAAATATTAATTTCGTCCAAAATATGACATATACAGCGGGTTCGGCGTCCAAACCAACAGGGTTCACCTTCACTACGGAATACACACTTTTAGAGGACATTTTTCCTCTCTCCAAACAATAAGTGGAACAGTCTTTATGTTGTTCACGTTGTGTTGTTTTCTTTAGATGTCTCCTATCATTACTGGCATCCTTATAGCTATGTTCTGGGTCACTGCTGCAGGGTTACGTGTGTGTGATGTGTGTTTGTGTTTTCAGGTAACTGATCCAGTGCACCAGAGACAGCAATCATGTCACTGTATCCGTCTTTAGAAGACATGAAGGTGGATAAATTCATTCAGGTTTGTCTTGTTTTGTCAGTTTACGACTTGGTTGTTTAATATGTCTAGTGGTTTTTGACAAATTGAACAAAATAAGCGGTGCATAGCAGTGTACAAAGCTATCTGAGAATATAATTGATTATTTCTCCTGCAGGCGCAGAACACTCCCACTGCCAGCCCATCCCGAGCACCTGCACTGCCAGACCCTGCCCACTACTCATCCAGCTCCGCCCACTCTGTGTCAAAAGTGGAGGAGATTGGTGCAGGTCAGCTCAGCTTTAACAAAATTAGTTCTAAATAACATTCAAAATGGGTTCTGTTTAGCGCAGGGGGTCCCCTAGTTACGACAGATAGATCCATTCCGTCAAGACTGATGTAACCTGAATTTTGGTGTTAGTCAAAACACATCCTACCCTAAGTCACTTACTGATCCTAACACAGCTGTAAAATCATAAAAACACAACTAAGCTCATACGCCACGTTACTGCGTATTCTTCTGCCGCGCTCAACTGAACTTTTTTGCCCAAGTAGTCCGTAATTACGAGGCTAACGGTGTAAGCCGAGTGGGAGTGAGCGTTGTAAACTCTAAATGTTGTATGTCGAGACATGTAACCCGAGGGCCCCCGGTACTCAGAAGGGGTTCTGTATAACACCCAAAATGGGTTCTGTGTAAAAAGCAGCTGGCAACCTAGTGGTTAGGGAGTTACCCCTGCAATCAGTAGGTTGTGGGTTTGAATCCCATGAATGCTAGATGCACCACTGAGGTACTCATAAGCAAGGTACCATCCCCACACACTGCTCCCTGGGCGCCCCTATTGGCAGCTGCCCACTGCTTCACTTGGTCAATGGGTTAAGTGCAGAGAAAGATTTTCACATTGTTCACAATGTGTGCTGTGATGTGTTTTGTAAAAGGGTTTTCAAAATGAGTTCTGTATAGTACACAAAAAGGGTTGTATGCTTAAAACAGGTTCTGTATAGTGCTCGAAATGAATCTGAAACTTAACAGTAGTAGAACCCCTTTAGTGCTATGTAGCAATAAAAAAGAATGCAATTAAGAAAAAAAATGTTTGTGTACTGATTGATGAACATAGATGCAGACGATTATAAAATGGCAGAAAAATCTATAATGCAATGTTAAAATAATTAATATTCAGAACCCCTGGTATCTCAAAAGTGGTGAAGAAATATTTGGGATAAGAACTTAACTATAATTATGTAAATAGGTAATGACCATATATTAATTTGGCAACTTCATAACTTTTTGCTCTGTATAAGTTTTATGTTTATATAGAGCGAAATATGGTTAATATTACATCATCCCAAAATTGTGAGAAGTGGTACGTTATGACATATTTATGTGTTGGTGTGTGTGTGAATATGCCTGCAGGTACTTCTGGGAGATTATACCCTGAGCTGAGTGAATTTATGGGCCTGAATCTGAGCGTGGATGCTCTGCAAGCTCTGTCTACTGCAGTTCCTGAGCAAACCAGTGGAGTGAGTTGGTTGTATGTGGGCCTGGATGTGTGTGTGTGTGTGTGTGTGTGTGTGTGTGTGTGTTTGTGTCATCAGCTGGAGAGAACTGAAAGCCAGAACAGTGTATCCTCTGTTGTGATTCATAGGCCCTCAGTGTGCGCTCATCTGCCATGAGCTGGGCAGCTGCTCCCATAACCGCCGGAGATTTGGGTGTGAAGAGGGCTGAGATCCGGCAGGGCGTCCGAGAAGTGGTGCTGTGCAAAGACATGGACGGCAAGATTGGCCTCCGCCTCAAAGCTATTGACAATGTAGGAGAAATTTAACACCCTTAACCTCCAAAGGCCTACATGTGGGCCTACCCTTCAGTTCATTACTCTCATACCAATATGACTTACATTCAATTGTACCCTTAGTCAAATTACATGTTTTGTTGCATAATGACTGTTCATTTGCTGAATTTAACATACAAATTTTGCAGAATCCTCTGTTCAGAATGTATGCCTTATTTTAAGCTTTATGTCTTTCCAGTATGTTAAACTTATATGATAAATAAAAACACCATATTTATTTTCCTATAGAGTGAGACGTGTAGTCTATTTTCACTAAGGAAACTAACAAAATCAATTCTTTTTAGGAGATGCTCATACAACTGCTATACAGCAGTATTAGCTTGATAGTATTTACCGAATAATTATTGAATAATGTGTAATAATTTCTGAATAGGATGTATTTATTATAAGCCTATATTCATACATCATTGTCTCTCACGTAACCCAATGATGACCATATCTTTTTACCACATTATCCTCTTTTTTGCAGCACTGCATGGTTGCCTGTCACATCCAACATGCTTAAAGTCCATTTCATCAACCTCATGTTGTCATATATTTGTGCTGATAAAACGTTTTACAAATTTGAAGGCAAAATTGACAAGGATGCTGAAATGTACCAAATGATTGATTCCTGCTTTTAGCCCATGTTGAAAAATGTTTAAATTCTTGTCTGAACTGCTGAATGTCTTTTTGCGAATTTTAAGGTTTCTTATTATTAGGCTTGAGTCTGTTCCATCCTGAGGCTCCTTATTTAGTAGCTACATTGAAAACAATCTAGCATGTAAATAAAATATACAGAATGACCACCAGTTCTGTTGTATATGTAACTCATATTTAGAAAGTCATCTGTGAGACGTAGATAAAAGACTGATCATGAGTGAGAAAAGGAAGGCATGCATAAATGCAATCATCTCACATTTTTGAAGGAGCCAAATTAGGCTTGAAGGGTATAAAACAAAATTGAACTATAATGTATATTAATGATGTGAGAATTACTCAGTGATTAATATACTCATAACTCTTATTGATAAGTATAAATATAGTTAATGTGGCTCAGTTGTCACTCAGAAAGAGAGAATACTCCCTTTGATTTAGAACCAATTCATTTTACTGCTTTTGGTGGAACTTTAAGCATCCTCATCATATTCTGTGTGTATATTTTTCAGGGGATTTTTGTGCAGCTGGTGCAGGCTAACACTGCGGCAGCGCTGGGTGGTCTTCGCTTCGGTGATCAGATTCTGCAGATTAATGGAGAGTCTTGTGCTGGCTGGAGCAGTGACCAAGCACATAAAACCCTGAAGAACGCCAATCCTGAGAGAATCACACTTGCTGTACGAGACAGGTACAAAAACACATCACAAGTCTGTGGGTAGCTTTGACCAGAGTATCTGGCAGTCACCAACGCAGAGCATCTGGATGTTTTATTCAGTAGAAAGAGACTCCCCTGGCTGAATTATTGATAAAGCTATCAGGAACAGGTGGGGTGTGTTTACAGTTACACAGCTCAGCAATAGTGAGTAGTGCATTTCCAGTTTTTTTAACTATAGGTAGAAATGCAAAAATAATTCATAAAATAAATAATTCATTTTTTCCTTGCCCATGCCTAGCAGATTTTATGACCTTATATTAGGAGTTTTATTAGATTTTATTAGATTAGGGGTGAGCAATATACAACAATACATCAGGCTACTTATCCTTGGCCCACCTTGTATAACTATGTGTTATCAGTCTCATAAGAAATGACATAAAAATACATACATAAAATCAAGGGCATCATCAGTGCCTTCAGAAGACTGAACCACTGCATGCAGCATAAAAACATACATTTCAGCCAGTTATGGAGTCTGTTAACAGTGGCAGCCTATGTCACTGTAGAAAATGCATAGTAACTGATCATTACCTTAATTTATTAAATATAATATTTTTCCTTGCTTTACTTCTCAAAAAAGTAAAGGTTTCTTACCACTATTAAAAAAATCATTGTTCGAATAAGTTTAAAGGTATACAGTAATCCCTCACTTTTCCCAGGGGTTACGTTCCAAGAGCACCCGTGTATAGTGGAAAAACCGTGTTGTTGTGTTTTGGTTAAAAAAAAAAAAAAAAATGCTCCCAGAACACTTTAATTTAATTTTAAACTCAGTTTAATGCATTACCCTTAAAGAAAAAGTAAAGGTAAACGCGTAT
>JBBPCY010066831.1:0-12252 GCA_037974405.1 Brachyalestes nurse
GTGTGTGTGTGTGTGTGTGTGTGTGTGTGTGTGTGTGTGTGTGTGTGTGTGTGTGTGTGTGTGTGTGTGTGTTGGTTGTAGCAGCTGGGAGAAAGGACCTGCGGCATCTCTCCAAGTTTGTCATTCAAATCTCAAAGTAATCAATTATATCAACCATCAAGAACAAACAATTTAACAGTCAATTAACAGTAAACCTGGGACACCAATCATGTCTTGGTTGATCACCTACACCAAAGGAACTGTATAAACTTGATTTCATGCCAAAAAACCAGTATGGAGAGCCAGTTTGTCCACATGGGAAACAAAGACGAGTCACGGCTGCTCTCTCAGGGAGAGGGAGGGACGAGAGGAGTGTGAGAGAGAGCGAGAGAGTGTGAAGAGCTGCTCCCTTCCAAACACCTGCTTCTCTGCTGTGACTCAACAGATCTCATTAAGGCCCAGACAGGCCACCAGACTGTGTTTTTCCCTGCAGATTTTTGTCATGCGAGCCTGTGCAGAATGGAACTGGGCATTATGGATTGCAGCACTTCGGCGCCACAAAAAAAAAAGAAAGAAACTTTCAATAACGCTTTGATCTAGGAGGTCAAAGGTTTTATTTCACTGGAAAGGAAAGAGGACTTCGTGCTTACTCATGTTCTAAACTTCAAAACGTTTCCTCCAAGTTGCTTCTAGACTTTCAGTTTGACACACTTTCCACTTCGCTTAATGCCAACCCCCCGCTGAACTGGACTTTAACATTATCCTCTGGCCAACAGGCCTGCTTCAGCTTATTAAGCACTGAACACCTGATGAGCTGAAATGGGGGAATTGCAGAGAAACCTGGAGTCGGAATAGGCTTGAACGGAGCAATGTGTGCATGGAAATCCTACATTCTGAGCAAAAGGAGCAGGCTACTGCACACATGGTAGAAAAGCAAATATATAGCACTACAAAATGCTTATTTCACATTAACAGACCGGATTAAATGAAAGATTCAGCTCAGACTGTATATCACTACAATCATACCATGAGTTTGAATGATTTCATTGACGCACTTTAAAGTAACTGATAGACAAAATCAACAGGGAGATCATTCAAACTGCTTCAAGAGTCAATATAAAACAGATTATAAAATCATTTTAGGAAATAGGCCACTAAACAATCACTTAACTACACTATATGAACAAACGCATTGGGACGCCTGACCATTTCACCAACAAGAATTTTAATGACATTGCATATAAATACATAGACTTTAAAATGGAGTTGGTCCCCCTGTGCAGCTTTAAGTCTCTTAGAGGGTTTTCCACAAGTTCTATGGGAAATTGTGCTAATTCATTCTATAGAGCACTTTGTGTACTGGGGTACAGTCATGCTGGAATAGGAAAGGTTCTTCCTCAAACTGTGTCCACAAAGTTGGAAGCACGGTGTTGTCCATGTCTTGGTATGCTGAATCATTAAGACTGTCCTTCTCTGGAAGTAAGGGGCCTAGCCCAAACCCTGAAAAGCAGGCATGTTTTGTCCATATAGTGTATCCTAAAGTGATTTTACTGTAGCAATTACTGCCACTCTCACATATGCAACTTGCATGTGAGGCTTGATTATCCACGAAAACACAGATTTCGGATCAGTACTAAGCAATACTAAACATTGAGGTATTTGGATCAGTGGTAAAAATCTGGTCCAGCACACCCTATAATATATGATGTTGCATATAGTCTTACCCCTATTTAACACTTAAGCCTAAAGCTGGCCATGTAGATTAATACTGTCGCTGTAAACTTAGTGATGCAGAAACCTCATTGTCAAAAAACTGGCCTACTTTCTCTTGTTAAATTCCATCTCAGTTTTTCAGGTATGCTACTTAAAGCAGTATTTGACATAAAAGGGTAAAACAGCATGGATCTGCTGGATGGTATATTTAATCTTCTTGGATGCCAAGCACTGACAACCCTCACTTTGATCTAGTCGACCAACAGTACACTGGAATCTGCAGGTTCAGGTCTGGGATTCCACGAGACACACCATCATAAAGCCCAGCATCCATGGTTCAGCATGGAAGTATGTTCATCAAAGTGTATTCTGAAGACAGTATTTGTTGAATGTGACCGTGAGAATGAGTGGTTTTGAAGGTTAAAGAAAGTCTCACGCTCTGAAGAGGTATGTGAGAAAACTTCCACCTGGTTTGATATTGTCAGCGGGAAACTTCTCCATCTGTATCTAATGTTATGAAAATAGGCCCCCTGGCCGAGCGCTGTGTGTACAGCTTCAACAGTGGCTGTGTTTGGACTGCAAACGTACCCGTGTTATCTTCGGCTGTGTTGACGCCTGGCCAGCTTCTCTTGGCTTTGTGTAGAAGTGGCGCGAGAGCTCTGAACATTAGCTGTTCATGCGTGACTGAACTGCTGAGCACAACCTTTGGCCGGTTCTCCTGGTTTAAGTAAGTCCAGCCAGGCAGCGCCGCCGCAGAGCTGCATCTGACAGCAAGCCTGCACTTCCGCTGCATCCGCATCTCTTCAACCTTCCCTCAAAGTCAGCCACGTCACAGTCCGCAGAACAATTGCAGAACACATCATTGTTCCCCGAGGAACGTTTCCTGTGGTAGCAGCACTGCAGAATATCAAATTGCATAAACACAGTACGAAGCATTTCCTCGGCTTATCTAACCACCGAGAGCCCAGCTGACAGGCTGGAACTTATCTGTGTTTAAGTAATAGTGGTGAGACAGATATACTTCCTTGCTCCTTTGCTCACTTTCTCTCTCTCCGTTTCACCATTTTTAAAAGGTGCCACAAAGTGTTCGTTGGAGCAAAGTCATAATAAACCTACCATCAGATGTGATCTCTTTTTCACTCATTTACTCCAATTTCATCCCCAGTTTAGTAACATCCAATTGCATCCACAGATTAGAACCTATTAAAGGTACTGAAGAACCCCAGTAAAAGTTCTGAATCAATTTAACGGTTCTTCCAAAAACATGCACATATGTGTGTGTGTGTATGTATGTGTGCGCTCACTTGTGTGTAAAAATGTTACACTTTATAGTTTTCCAGTCAAAGTCCAAATTAAAAATGCAAACATTTTTATACATGCAAATACCCAAGTATGTAAATCAATACTAAACTGAGCCCCAATATATTTAAATAACCACGCCCACAGATAACTGTAATAAACTATAAGAAGTGTTAGGAGCAACGTGGCTTCTGTTATTTCTCTACACCATGACAGAATAGATATAATCTAAATTTTGAATGACAATAGCCGCAAACAGAGAGGAACCACAGAAGGCATAATCGCCTAGTTAGATAAGCTGATTGATCAACCAGCCGTAGATTAACCAATAACGAATTATCAGCAGCCCTGGGGAGCAGTGTATGTACAGTATAAATAACTACTCAAATCAAACAGGGCATTCACATCACCTTTACTTAACCTTATTAACTAGCACTCGCACACAAACACTGAAACCACCAGCACTACCTAAAAACAAAATCTCGTGCAATGGGGGAAGTCTGGCTACGTGAGTAATGTGGACACAACACCTGGACACGGTGCACCTGGAGGCCCGTATTAAAAACAAACAGCAATGCCATCCAGCCATGCTTGTAATTCCCTCCAGCACTTCCATAAGCAGAACTAATCCTCGGGGAGCTTCCCCGGGGCTGGGAGAGAGGGGGTTTTGTTTGGAACATAGTAAAAAAAGGCTGCCTTAATGATGAAGTGCGATGCGCATGCACAGTCAATATTCCCTTAAGAGACTACGCTTCCCAGAAGCACCTGCAGCTCTCTACAGTCTGTTCTAATCAAACCTGCCATGTGTTCAATCAGCCACAAGCCCCTGCACTACAAAGTGATCTCACCAGGTATTCCTCAGAAGCCAGAGCTGCACAGTAGTGTACACGATCAGTGCCTTCCACTGAGCAGCACAGGCCATCTGTAATTGGGAAACTCTGGAGGTGCTGACATACGATGACGGCTCATGTTGGTTTTGAGTGCCAGGCACCTCAGGCAGGCCTCAGGCTGCATGCATGCGAAGACATGCACAGACAATAGGTGCTCCACTTCTGCCAGTTTCTCTCATTGCTTGTCTTCCATTGGCTGCACCTCTGCAGTGAGTCTCCAATCATGTGCATAAGTAACGGCCTGCTGACAGACAGGAGTTTTTCAGACTAAGTTGAGATGCCGTCACTCTTGCTGGTGCTTCTCGACTGAGACCCGATGCTTCTTAGAGGAATGGTTCGTCTGATACACAACCGGTCCACAACTTTTCCCTCACCCCAAACATACCTGACTTTAGTTACGCAGTGGAGCCAAACGAGGCTTCGGATCTGTTTTTGCCACTTGCCACATGCTGAATAATAGCAGTTTTTACCCAGAAACATCACATAATTCAGTATTCTGGCTATAATGTGTGACCTATGTTGACACGAATAAGCAGCACACTTTATACCCATGAGTCACTTTATGTTGACCTATGTTGTGTCTACATTCTTTCTCCATTTTATCTCCTCCACTCAACATATGGGTGCACTTTGTAGTTTATGCAAACAGAATGTTTATCCGCTTAAATTTTTTAGCCCCAGGTTACCTCACTCATCATCACTCAGGAACATCACAGAGCAGAGAGTGAGCAAGTATTATTTGGGCATGAATCACTTTCAGCACATCAGGGACATTGACATGTTAATAGCAAGTGTGTGTGTGTGTGTGTGTGTGTGTATGTGTGGTACAGAATGTATCACTGCTGCTTGTGGTTTTAAACACCTCCGTGTCACTGCTGAAAAAAAATAATCTAAAAGGACTCGAAGATAACCAACACAAACTGTGCACAATTGCATGAACTATCAACGAATAACTTTACAAAGTGGACCAACATGTTAGGTGTGTCTTATATAGTGAATAGTGGTTGTACACACTATTTAACACCCAAAAACTAAAGTTACTGTCGTGCAGAAAGAGAAGTGATTGTTCGCAATTTTTATCACTTCTTAACATCAGAACAACCGCATAAAGTAAAAAAATGTGGATTCAAACCTGCTTGTTTAGCTAAAACCACATTAAAAACCAAAGATTTCTTTTCAAGAACCGCCAAGCCTACAGTAAGACTGAAGGAATGAAAACAGCAGCTGGGCTAATCTTTCTCTGATACTGACCTACACCACGATACAAGGTCAGTCCCCTGATCAACTTTCCAGCAAAAACTCCACTCCCACAAGATGAGTGACTCCCCCGCTCACAGTGAAAAGCACTCTGCAGTACTGCAAAGAAAGTTTATAGTAAGGTTTGCAGTAAAAAAGAAAATAAATGAGCCCTGTATTTCAGTATGTGAGCTTTATGTAATGGCAGAAACCTTTAAAATCCTAATCGTGCCACTAATATTTGATGATATTCTAGAATACAACTTAAACATTAAAATACAACTTTAATGCAGCGGTCTACTCTGTCTGGATGTGGGCCTGGTCTTGGGAAGACTGTGAATTTGATCCACAGTGATGCTACAGCCATCCATGGTGGGTAGACCAAAACCGCACAGCTGACTGCCTTATTTCTGGGTGGATAGGATGGTCCTCCCTCTCCCCCATCATTAACTGTGATGCGAGCCAGCCCGGGCATCTGTCAGCGAACCTAAGAATTGGCCGTTAGCATTCTTCTCCAAACTTACTGAGCAGTTGCATGGGTGGCAGTTTAAAAAGATGCAACGGAGTAGCCTTCAAATTCCTAGTGTTGGTGCCTGGTGACTAGGGGAGTACGAGCTAGTGGGTGGAACTGAACATGAATAATTTGGAGAAAAAGTAGGGGAGTATTTTTTTTAAATAAATTCTAACAAAGTGCACACACCACAGCACACAGTGTGAATAATGCAAAATTTTCCACATTGAACCTATTCCTCAGCAACGCAGCACCCAGGAAACTCAAGGGCACCTCAGTGTTGCCACTGGCAGTCCAGGGATTCGAACCCACGACCTTTGGTTGCAGGGGTAACTGCCCAACCACCAGGCCACCAGCTGCCCAAGTCAAGTCTCATCAAGTAATACTTGAGAGCGCTGAAATCTTAACTCTATGTAATTTGGTGTAGTTCAGAGCCTCCTAACCCATTACCTGTCAAAACCAATCTGGTCACAGTTTTGTGTCTTCCTCCAGGTACAACACTGGTGGATTAACATTGCTTTATGATGAACAGCAGTGAGGGAGGAAAGCTTTCAGCCATAATACAACATAGAGGACACGACCCATATCCTACAGACACAGAACAATTACTCTCTCTCATACATATGGATGAGGAAAGTCCAACCCTAACTAGTGTTCTACACCAGACATTTTCATTTGTAAGGTGAAGATCAAACACTCATAGCAGAGATGAAAAGTGAAGGTCATAATCAATTATATTTTTTATAGGCCCTTCTAAAGGAAGATGATTAAAATGTCAGGAAAGTGCTGATTCTGAAACTCAGCTTTTTTATGCCTTTGTCTTATGTTGTGTGGCGGTGCTTTGTTTGGCTGAGGTCAACTGCACTGCAAACCGCGGTATACAATTCAATTCAATTGAATTTTGTTTAAATAGTGCTTTTTTACAACCAAGTTGTCACAAAGCAGCTTTATGGAGTCCAGGTCCGAGCCCCTAGTGAGTGAACCAAAAAAACTCAGCTGGAGGAAGAGACCTCGGGAGAAAACAAAACTCAAATAGGGGGAACCATCCTCCTCAGGTCGACCCGGAGAGAAAGAAAAGAGAGTCTTTATGGGATAGAATAACAAGAGAAACCCTTAATGAGCAAGATTATTGACAGAAAGGCCGTCTACAGCTAACAGAGATTGGAACAACTAAGTGTCCACAGAGGTAAATTTGTTGGAAGAGAAATTGAGAGTCTGTAGTACATAAAACACCAGGATCAGGAACAATGCGATTCCCATATTGTGGGGCAGACTGTGCGAGGCCTCATCGTGTACTGCTGACAAATATGATAAAGACACCTCAAAAATAAATCCTCCATTAAAGTATAGGACTACATTCTTACATACACACTCTCTTGCTGGAAGCATGGTGTTCTGGTATGCTGAAGCATTAAAATTGCCCTTCACTGAAAGTAAAAGGCCACTTGAATTCAGTAATTAAGAGGTGTATCCCAATATTTTTGTCTATATATATATATAGTGTGTGTGTGTGTGTGTGTGTGTGTGTGTGTGTGTGTGTGTGTGTGTGTGTTTGTGTATAGATCAAGAGAGCTTGAGAGATACAGAGAGGTAGAGAGATACATAGATAAACAGATATATAGATTGATAGAAAAGATATCCACATTAATTCAGGATACCACCACTCCAAGTCTCACAGCCAAAACCTTAAGGCTAAGGCTGTAAAGGCCATTTGTAGAGTGTAATGAATGATTCTGGGGTGTTCTCTAGGGCCAGCTCTAAACGGTTGTTCAGACAGCTTTGAGGAGCCTCTCCAGAACAGGCAAATTTGTCTCCTCCATCTCGACAGGATGAGATTTACAACCAAGCTACTTGGCCTCTCTAAATCTGATAATGAAGTCCTGTGAAATCAAGCAAGCTCTCACCCAAATCACTCAGGCCTGGACTTACAGGTGCCCTCCTTTATTTCAATGGAATATACTTTGTGGTGTCTTTGAACGGAGTCCTGTTTTCCTCTTCATCATTATACACACCGTAATTCAATAAGAGCTATAGCCAGCTGGTTTCCAATAAGCCATTTAGCAGCAGTGATTAGTGGCTTAATAGGATTCTTATAAGGATTTCTGTCATTTGTTTGTCAGGAAGGCTTAAGGAGCAACCGTCACTGTGAAAAAGCTCTAGGAATATTACTGACTCCAGACCTAAGGCTGCACTGGTGCATGAATAGACCAGTAAAATTCAAATGGGATAGATGCCTGGGTTGCAAATTGGTTTCAGTGTCCATGGACTGTTCATTTGCCTAATCAAATGAGCTTTTTGTGCCCCTCCAGAGATTCCACGGCCTCGTATGAGTCAGTGGGAGAGATCAAGGTCTAAAGAGGAGGAAAAGAGTAATGACATGACAGCACTTCTGGGAACCCCATTAGGCAAGTAAATAAGGGATTCACACACATGTACACAGAGGGTGTGCCCTGGCACAGCTGTCCTTCAGCATGGAACACAACTGTCATGGCTGAACAGTGCACACAGTGTTCCTGAAAAAGCCCCGCTCAGCACAGCATGTTTCCCACCGTGTGTGTGTGTGTGTGTGTGTGTGTGTGTGTGTGTGTGTGTGTGTGTGTGTGTCCTATATCCCCCAATACAACTGAAACAAACAGCGCTGTCACATCATCACACAGCGACGGGCAGTCAAACACAAGCCAGTATAGAGTAGGACTGTCCCCAACTTATTCTTTGAGGACAAAAAGCTGACTAATCACCCCCAGCCCTAAAACCAAAGAGCCATAAACATACACAACATCCAAACACACTGCAGTTGCATTCACAGGACCTCAAGTGTTTTTTTTGAGAAACAAGATCCTTCCTTATTTTAGGAGTTTCATTTCGATTCTTGAAGGTTTAATCTAATACGGAAAGTAACGGTTCACTCAGACGGAAACTAATCACAGCCAGCAATGTGTGAAGGTTAGCATGACACCAGCTCATTTACTTGAGACACAGATTTTTAAGCGGTACAAAGTATGATTTTGTGGTTGCTACAAAACCACGGTTTGGAGACACCCAATCTATTTGCACTGAACCGGCAAACCTCTGATTCTCTTCGTTCTGTTTTATCACTGGACCACAGAGGGGGGCGTTAACTCACCGCCTCATACCAAGCCATTTACGGTTAAGGATGGCGGAACGCGTAGCCATGTTCATGGGGCGATTACTTTTAATTAAACCATAACAAACAGTGACATAATTTTTTCTAACTGACCTGAGCTTTAGTGTCTTGAAGTCTGTTTATGAGTCTGCCGTGTGTTTAGCTCCACAGAAATGACTTTACAAGCTACTGATGGCGATTTTTTTTATGTTTCAGGCTATGTTGTATGCTGCGAGCTGTTCTGTATTTGTAATGATTATAATGTGAAATATGTCCTAGAATAGAAAACACACACACACAGACACAGACACACACAAAGAAAAAACTCTGGCCAGCACTAACCACTGGCTCTATGACACCTCTGGCTGTTTCTACAGAGTATCACCACCCTACGCCCAGCTCACAAATGTCACAGTGGGTATGACAGATAAATACAGGCCTCAGTACTCAAACATAATTAGAAGCCTTGTCATCACAATAGGGATTCAAGGCTTGAATGTGTGTGTAAGCTGAGAGCCAGAGTGCTGGGTCTCTCTCCCTCTCTCCACACTCCACTCATCACATGAAGAACAGATGGAGACAGACGCAAACTCAGCACCATAAATCAGGACCGTGTCTGCCCTTTCACTCACAACACACACACACCACTACACTCCCATCCCACCCCACCCCCACAATTACACACCTGGCAGCAAAAACTCACTACTTCCCAAACCCATATTATGCCAAACCATACCAAGGATGTGACCGATTAACTATTCAAGGTGCCAGAGATGGTGCGTCATTATTTTGTTAGAAAATGTTTAGCAAATGTTAGTTAGATCCACAGTAAGTGAACAGAAATTTGTCTGACAAACTAACATGCTGGTACACCTATAGAGACGCCTATAGCTAATATGTCCTCAACAGCATACAGGCTTGTTCTGGATGATAATTTGCTCTAGATATTACAAGGTTAGAATCATAATTTGCATATTAGCATTTATTTAGATTATAAGGACATTTGATATTAATTATGGGCCCAAGGCTGGTTCAGACCATCAAGACTGACAAAGCACATCATCCATGGAGGAGAAAAAACACCTAGAGAAGACAATGAGTCCTCAACAGCATACAGCGTTGTCCTTGGGGATAATTTGCTCTGTATAATGAAAACACGCAATTTGCATAATATAGGCACTTATTTTAACTATTGGGACATTTGATAGCATCAATTATGAGACCAAGGCTGGTTCAGACCATCCAGACACTGAAATGGCATTTCCATCACAGTGGTAGATGTCATGGCTGGATGAGAATCATCAGTTCTCCTGAGAGCTGGAGTGACAGGCTGGTGTTAATGGAGGCGAATCATGACCACTCACCTAGACCAGAGGTGTAAATGGCCTTCACCGACTTCTTCATTTTGTACAGCACACTGCGGTCCACATCCAGGGCCTAGAAAGAGAGAGTCATAGAAGAGAGAGAAAGAGGTCTGTTTAAGACAGCATCAGGGCACTTTTTTCTTTCTTTTGTTACTGTAATTTACACAAGGCAGTGTGCACCTCTTTAGAAGACCACCTGCTTAAAAAGAGTCATAACTTGCTCATTCACAGCAGTCAAACAGACAATGCTGATGTTGTAGACCAGGGTTTAGTTCTAGATTCTGAATCAGTACTTGATTAAGACCCCTAATTCTATTTTTTTACATGATTAGACTTCTCTGGATAAGAAATCAGTTCTATAGTGTTCAAGGAGTTCATATGAAACTAGTGCAGTGATGGCATTTTGGCGTGTGCGTGTGTGTGTGTGTGTGTCTGAGAGAGAGAGAGAGAGAGAGAGAGAGAGAGAGAGAGATGTTTCCCCACTGTCTCCAGGTAATTCATTATTCAACAGAGTCCTAAAAATATGCTGAAACAATCCCTACTCCACAGGAGAGAGGAAGCAGGCAGGCCTGCTCACATTCACTCTCTCAGCAGAGAAAACGCCAGGAGCACCGCAGTGCACGCATGCACTCACACACTGTTGAATGTGTTTCATTCAATGCATTAAATTAGCATCAGGAAAACAATACAATGGGAAGAAAGTACAGGCAAGATTCAGGTCTTCTAAATGGTTGAAACTACCGTTTTAAGCAATGAAATGTCAAACAGTGTCTGAAACCAATGGAGTCTGTCTACTTGAGGTTACTGACCAACTCCACATGGGTTTTACTTATTAGCTACATTTGCTGAAAAGTTCAAGAGCAAAACTAAACAATATATTGTAAATCATCGAGATTTTCTGAATACCACACCTGAATCCAAGCAGAAATGCTACACCAAAATGTCCTTCTTAGAGCAAGTTTAGAGTGTTTTTTAGTGCTATTTAGTGATTTTTTTTTTGCCATCTCCTGCCAGACACCAAAAGGTAAAGTGGCATTTGGCAGACATTCTTATCCAGAGAATTACAATCATTAGTTACAGGACAGTCCCACTGGAGCAACTGAGGGTTAAGTGTCTTGCTTAAGGACACAATGGCAGAAAGTGGGGGCGTTTGAACATGCAACCTGGTCATCGGGTTCACGGGCAGGTATTTTACCCACTAGGCTGCTACCACCACTACTTTATCCCAGGATCATTCCAGCTGTAAGCCCGACTCTCCACCTACTTATCCTTCAACACAACCCTCAGTATCCTAGACCACACCACATACACAGTCACACACACACACACACACACCTTTTCATTCCTATATTCCCAAACACATTCCCATATTAGCGTGCACACCCGCCATCTAACACAGACGACCCAAATCCAGCTTTTATTGCAAAGGCTTCATGATATTTCTTCCCCAAACATTTCACCCAGCGGCCTGGCCTCCCAGACGCAGCCCTCGCTATGTTTTACTCAGCGTTGTGTTTCAGGAGAGTGGGCAAGAACAGACAATGCTGCCCTTCACACTCCACGGCTAGGCAGCGGCTAATGCAAAGGAGCTAGCGCAGCACAAAGAGAGCTTTCTGAGAAAACAACGAGGCTATAAATAACAGCCCAAAGATTAGAGAAAAGATATCACACACAAAATCCTCACAGGTTATCAGGAATGGAACCCACACTTCTTCTTTGTATTTTTGGGGGCGGCAGCATGGATTAAGATGTGCAGTCTTGCTTTGCAAACCCTTCATAAGCTCAAATACAGGAAAGACAGAGGAGCAGAGGGTGAAAGTGGTGAAGAGTGACCTGAATTTGACCCCAAGTAAAAGAGAGGCTGTGTGACCTTGGCCAGCAGCCTACTGGTTCAAACCCTATTTATCTATTTATCCATTAGTTACAGGGACTGTAACTCCCGCTCTCTTTTCACACAGACATACATACATTTTATATCATAAAAAAAAAACAATTATATATATATTATATATATATATATTATACAATTATATATATATATACACACATACACACACACACACACACACACACACACACACACACACACACACACACACACAACGCAACACCACAAACACAAACACCCACTTTTAC
>JBBPCY010066852.1:0-12250 GCA_037974405.1 Brachyalestes nurse
TGTAACAAATTACTTTGAAATGACAGTAACAAGTAATAAATAATGCATTACAGTTTTGAAGTAACTTGCCCAACACTTGTTTTCAAGTCTTCAAGTTGTCAAGTTTTAGTAGTAAGCAGTTTTCTCTGGGATCAACAGTTTTCTGAATCTGATTCTACTTGGATACAGCCTGCTTTCCATCCTTTATATACAGAGGAACATTGTCTCTGATTTGTGTTTTTTGGGTCAAAATCTGCAGACTGTAAAGTGAAGCCAGTCCAGTCTGAATGATCTTTCTTCTCTCCAACAGTGAGCCTGCTGGTCATTCGTTTTGATCAGGGAGTTTCTGGCACATCAACAGGACAGAAATCCTACTGGTCCAGCTCCCGCAGGGCTGGTGGTGAGACGTTCACACTTCCGATGGAGAGCAAGAGTGACCTTCAGGGCTGTTGGTGACTGTACTTAGCAGTGATGCTGATATATTGCTAATGTGGCAGAGGGGGTTGCATTCTCAGGCCAAGGATCAGGAGCAGTGAGCCGTGAAGGTCTTTTTTGAAAAAAATGGATGGTTTATCACATGGCATTTTAACATGACCCCATACCTTGCAGCTGATATAAAAGTATGATGTAAATAAGCCACTCAGTACATCCAAAAATGATCATTTTGAGATTATCACTGACCTCAACTGACCTCTTGTAAATGTAATTCAAAACTAGCCTAACTCATTTTTCCCTAGAGGATGTGAAAAGGCTTTTAGCGTTTTGTAATTGGAAAATTCAGTAGCGGATGTCTAGAATGTAATGAAGGTTATGACCTACCTAGAACAAAGGAAAAAAATCATTAGTTTGCATTCTCAACTAAGTCCATTATAGCAGAGTTTATATCAACTTTTAAAGTTGACTCCTTACTACTAAGTGTTCATTCCAGGCACTTTACTCTGTTTTTTTTCCTCTAAAAATGTTACAGTTATGCCCTCTTTCCCTTGGAAAGTGAATGTAATCCTTCCCACCGCCTCAGATTCTAAAACTCCTCTCTCTATCACACACCCATACAATAATATGCATAATAACCTCATGCTACTTTGTTGTGCAATTCTATTTATTAGGTGCTAAAACATTATCATTATGTGCAACATATTTTTATTATGTGCAATAGTCTCCCATGTGCAATAGCACGTGAAGTTTTCTCATTGGGTCCTAAATCATTTCATTATGTGCAATATTTTATTATTTTTATGTGCAATAGTCTAATCATGTGAAATATCACTACTTATGTCAATATTACTGATTTACTACTGATCTACTACTGATTTACTACTGATATTACGTACACTGTTTGTGTTACTAGTAATTCACTTAATTTTAAGCTAATTAACAGTAGAATTAATACCCCAGCATTTGTGTATAGAGCACAGTGTATTCCATATTGATTATTATTTTGTTTTTATTATATACTACTCAAAAAAATTAAAGGAGCACTTTGTAAACACATCAAATGTCAGTGGCCTCCACGTGTTAAACCATTCCTTCTCATTGTTTCCCCTCTAGTGCACCAAAGCAGCTGAAACTGATTAACAACATTAACTAGATTAGTTGCATTGACCAGATCAGTATTTGAGTAGTTTAATAGACTTGATGCTATACTCTGATTACAAAGTGTTCCCTTATTTTTTTTGAGCAGTATATTTATTCAGACTTTATATTTTATATTGTTTTTGTATCTGTGTATCTGTGCGTCCGTGCTGTCGAAACATCAGCAGTTTCCTCTGAGATCAATAAAGTTTTCTAATTCTGATTCTAATGGATTTTGATAGTGTACCTGGTCCAAACAAGCCATGCTGAACCTATGGTGGTGCATTTAAAACAGGGGCTTTCAAGCCCAGCCTCCACACTGACAACACTTAACAAGATGTTTGTTAATTAGTTAGTTAATTGATTAAAGTGGCCCCTTACGGTCATGCGTGAACACAACACAACACAGCGTGAATATTTCACCAAGTGAAGCAGCGGGCAGCCAGGGACACAGCGCCCGGGGAGCAGAGTGTGGGGATGGTACCTTGCTCAAGGGTACCTCAGTGGTGCCACTGAGTCCTGGGATTCGAACCCACAGTCTTCTGATCCCAGGGGTCATGATTTGGATCAGGTGTGCTAGGTGTGTGTGTGATGGTTCAGTACATGAAGTACTCAGTACTCAGAAATGTCCCTAATCAGCACTTCCAAACTTTCATCCAGTCTTAGCCAATCCCAGGCAAGGAATCTACAAACTACTAGCCAATCCCTATCACACGGCACGGGAGCCCACCATCCAATCGTCGTTCAGTGGGCGTGGCTTGGAGGAATAAATGGGGCGTGGAAAAAACAGAAGGCGCGCTCTGGAGAGCACCGTGTGCGCGAACGCTGGTCATTCATTCATTCTTTCATTCAGTCCTCCCTCCCTCTCATTCACTAAAGGAGCTCCTCTGGCAGCCCAGCTCGGCTCTCGAAAACTCGGACAGATCCCACTGCACTCGGCTGCGCGAGGGGGGAACAGGGGTGAAGCCGGTGCTAACTCGGACTTTGGGCTTCGGTTTCTTTCCCGCAGCTCCATGCGCACCTCCAGCCTTGGCGTCCTGCTGTGTGGAGTGTCAGGTGAGTTCCTCACCCTCTTTACAAGCGCGGGACAGGAATAAAACAGAAGAAGTGCATCTGAACTGCATTTGAGAGTGGGAATGACGAGCATTCTGTTGTGTGCATTTATTTAAGTGGAAGGATATGCCACGTGCGTGTGTGTGTGTGTGTGTGTGTGTGTGTGTGTGTGTAGGAATACTATATACATACGCACATACACATACATATACTTTATGCTCATTTTACATTATTCATCATTCATATGTATTAGTCTTTGTGCTTACTGCTTACATTATACGTTTTGCTTAACTTTGTACATATTGTCTGACATAGCACCACCTTGTTGTTATACCCGCGTCCCTTTCATGTGGTCCTCTTCACCTCATGCACAATGCACCTGTGCGATGTGTATTTGTAGCATTGATATGCTGCTGTATTTACTCCTTTTATCTGCACTTTACTTTAAAGTGTTACCATTCTTCTCCCGTTTCATCGAACCTGTACACTGCACAATGACAAAGTTGGATGTAATCTCACATGTATATGTATAGTGGCAGAAAGCTGAGTGCCTGAGAACACCATCATCAGGGTGTCCTTTTGTGTAGTGTTCTGGCTTATGAAAGGTAGCCAGAAAGTGTCGCTTGTTCCTGTGTGAGTGTGGTTATCACGCTGTACATTTATTCTTCGCTAAGGTCAGGGGGGTGATTGATCCTACCTCTGATTGAAAGAAAAATACACTCAGGCAGCTGCAATGAATAGAGCAAACAACCATGCACTCACCGGTTTCAAGGTACACCTACCTTGTTTTTATACCCGGTCACTTTTATCAGGCGAGCTTTGCAATTCTGCAGTTACAGACTGTACATCTGATTTGCCTGAATAAGTCTTTTTTTTATCCTCTCCACCTTAAGACTGGACTGAAGACCAAACATGTTGCTGGACACTTTATTTTAGTCTCTTGAGAAGACATTGATAAACAAAGTGAGGTGTGAAAGATGTGGCCTGGGATCCGGGGTCCACTTTGGGTTACACGGTCATGCCATTATAACATTCCTGCAGTCTGTTACTGTGCTTCTGGCTGGGGAAATTTCCACAGCTTAATTTGATTAGGTTTGGTGTTGCTGAAGGGTGCTGAAGGATAAAGAGGAAGCAATTACCATCTGACCCAGCTAAGCACTAATTTACTTCTTATCTGTTTAACAGTCACAGTACTTTTATTGTTTTTTGAAATTATATTTATATTTTATATGTTTATATATTTTTGGTTTATTAGATCTGATTTGGTCACATGCTGAGGAACTGCTCTACAATATTCAGAAACAGGCTGCTCTGAACATCACAAAGGACAAGTCACTTAAACCAATATGCTCTGCAAATTGCTAATTGCTGTAAAATTTCACATTTAAACCTCTCTGACAAGAAGCTTGACTTGTTTCTCCAAGAATGTGCCAATTATTTCTTAGTACTTCCATTGTATGCAATGTATGACGATTACAGGAACATAATGGTATAGACAAGCAATTCTTAGTAATGCCTGAATAGGTCCTTAGATTTGAACAGTAATTCCAAATCATATTTGCAGGCAGCAGAACATCTGGACGTCTTTATATTTCCTATATCTGCAGATGCCTAAAATCTACTGGACATACAAGATATTAAAGCATTGTTTTCCAGCCCTGTTTCTGGAGACACAGGACACTTCACATTTGAGTGCTTTCCCTGCTATAACACATCCACTTCAGCTCTGTTAGGTGCCGTTGAAGAGTGAAGTGGTTGGATCAGGTGTGTTGGCAGCAGAGAAAACCTTTAAATGTGCAGGGCAGTGTGTCTCCAGGGTCAAGTGCTGAAAAACACTGTTTTAAGCCTCATTTTATTTGATTCATACATTCGAGGTTCTAAGTGCAAAGAATACGTAAAAAAAACACACTGTTTTATATATGGGATTTTAACTTGGGCAGTGCTTTTGAACAGTTAAAAAGAAAAAAGTGAAGAAAGGGGTGGTACTGCCTTTATGGTTTTTTTGCTGTTCCAACAGCAGTGGAATCAAAGCATCAAGGAGCAGCCATGAGCAGTTGAACATGGCAGTGCATATGGTGACCCAACAGATCATCTGTATGATATATTAATATTTAATATGAATACATACAGTGACTACATCTGATGGGTTCAAGGTCATATCTGCTGTCAAATACAAAAGCAAACATAACTTGATCTCAGCAAGTAAACTTGCAGCGGTCCTTTAGCCTCTGAGAGTTTTATCTCAAATACAAAGCCTTGCAGAGTTTCTATTCCATTTTCTAGTGCATTCAACTACAAATATCATTCTAGGCGTCTGTGTTTCAAAGTGCTGGAAAAGTGCCTGATGGAGATATGTCTTAGGACTACCCAGTAACCCCTCAGAAGTATTGTCAATACTGAAAAGATATGGAGTTTTCAAACTATTCCTTAGAGACCTTCATTTTCAAATTTTCTGCTCCAACTCAACTCACAACACTGAGATTGAGGAAAAATAAGGGTTGGTTTTGGTATTTCTGAGAACTGCACTGAACAGCTGAGCCATGGACTTTCAAAAAAAGGGTTTCAGACTACTGCCATGTGAACCTAGGGTCCCTTTTACAATGGTAAACCAAAATGAAGAAATTGATGTTACCATATCTGCCTCACCTGTTTCAATATTTGTCTCTGATTGTACAGCGCAGCCAGTCAATTCTGTAGCCATGCCTGTCTGTCAGTAAGACGGGGTGGGGAGCATGGTGGTGGGCAAGAGAGAGCCACTTCTCCAAATATACTGTCTCAAGATGGTCAGTATCAAGTGTGAGAGTGCAGACTGTGACTGTAACTGAGAGACACTAACTGGGTCTCTATAGATTTTTGAGTTGCTTTTCTCCAGTTTCCCAGTTCAGCACAGCAGGAAAAATGGTAATTCCATAAAAAGGCTCTATAAGAGAGAGAGAGTGGCGGATTGAGTCACCTTGTGTGTGTCAGAGAGAGAGTCTTTGATGACATGGCTGTGGCAGCCGGAAAGTGACGAAACATGGATCAGCCGTTCGTTCTTAACACTAGAACCGCCAACATTCCAGTCCCCCTAGAACCGCTAAGGGGGGTCATCTTGAGCCCCTGCTGCAATAGCGTCAGCGATGCTAAGATGTCATTTCTAGAAGCTGTGAAGTGGCTCATTCCCATCTTCTTTTGTACATAATAATAGAGACTTGACAAAATAAGTGTTTAAAATATATATTTTTGCATTTATTTTTATTTTTTGCTTCGCTGTCAAAGTCGAATGACGTCACAAGCATTTAGCATTGCTAAGCGACCGGGAGCGGTGGGAGGGGTTGTATACGGTGATCTAAATGAGGCGGTAAAAATTACTCCTCGACAGTTCTAGGTATAAATGGTCGTATTTATTTTTCTTTTTATCACACACTCACTAAATCCACCAGATTACTAATAAAGCCATTTTAGGAAAAGTCTCTAACTTAAAGATGCAGGGGTTTTATTTTAACAGAACTTCAAGGTCAAGTTAATTTTTAAAAAAGACTTGTCACTGTTTGTTGTGATTTAATTAAAAATAATCAACCTGCGAACATGTCTATGTGTGCTTTTCCCACCCATGTTCAGCCATCTTTAACCACAAATGGCTTGGTAATAGACAGTGAGTTAACAAGGCCATAAAACCAATTTACAGGGTAAATAGCACTGGTTTTATAGCAACCATTCAATCACGTTCCACATTTTCTTGTGGAAATGCAATCTAATTGCATTTTGGTAGTTCATGCTCTAGATTTAATTACTAGCATGTTTACAACTTATGAAGTACTTTATGGCTACACCCTATATATGACAGCTTAACCTACAACTACTACACCTACTGTAATTATAATCTGCTAGTTTATTATACTGGACTACTTTAAACTGTTCTCAGCATCAGAATCATTAAGCCTGCCTTCATATTTTTGTGGGATGCTTTTATCTGTTTAGCAAGCACTGCCACAGCAAAGGAGAAAAGAAAAATGTGCTGTAGACAAGAGATGATTTACGTTCGTGCACCTTTAGTAAACACTGCGTACACTGTGTGGCATTTAAACACCACTGACCTGTGGGGAAGCTTAATTAAGTCTTTCAATCCCAAGGTTCAAGGTGTTTTTATTGCTTTGACTGTAAGATGTAGATTTTAAAGCCTGTCCATCTTTTTCTCTCTGTGTGTCTGTTCATTTAATTAAATGCCCTTGGAAGCTTTCTTGATGCTTCCTTGATTCACATCTAGCAGTAAAGTCAATAAGAAAATTAGTTTCTCTAAGGTATCACCTTACAAAGCTGGGTAGTATGTTCATTAAGCTGTGAACACCATCAGTGTCTGTACAGGGCCTGTTTCACTTATTTCTCTCCTCTTTTGTTCTCATGTTTCAAGCTGGAAGTATTGGATTGAGGGATGCCAATAAAGTATGCTCATTAGCATATTAGGACCATACCCACACAGTTCAAACTCCAATCGTTTAATAAACACTCAATTTTAACATGATACAAATCTTTTTTATATGTTACACTATGTTCCATTGGGCTTTAAGTTTCTTATTTGTAAATTTGGATATATGCCGATACGATATAAATTTGATACTCGCTGAGTCTTTTTTTAAAAGAAAAAAATAATGCTTTCAAAAATGTCCGGATTCATTTTGTACACTTTCACACAAATACAAAAATCATAGCTGTGATATAATAGAGGAGAAACATTGCACTGAGAACATGGTATAGTAAGATGTCCCCTATGGTGTGCCGTTTGTAAACACAGCTTAAATTTAAAGGTGTAATTTTTTCATAATTTAGTGCAATTTTCACACATTTAGAGCTAAATGTGTTAAAACTAAATGTTGCGCTCTAAATCTAAATGTTGTGCTCTAAATCTAAATGTAGCACTTTTACAAATGGATAGTCTAAATGTGGGATTTTAATGCACATTTACAAAGATATGCTTATTGGCCACGCCCCATGATTACAGTTGGCTGTTACTTAGCAGGGGGCTGGACTGCCTGCTGTGGTATTCCCTCACCAACATGGAGGATTTGCCTAAAATGATCTTAAATGTAAATGTTACATATGAAAAATGTATCTCCTATTCTAACTGTGAAACATCATAGTTAGATAGGGCTTGGTGAGACCTTTCCAACGACCCCTTGTTCACCAAAATAGTCCCAAGAAATCTGGAGTCAGACCGTTCACCTCGGACAAAAGTAATGGAACACCCGAGCAAGGTGAATGATATAACGCTGGAACGCCAGGGGCTATTATGGCATATGAGGGGTCTTTGGAAAGGTCTCATCAAGCCTTACCTGACTGTGAAGTTTCATGTAGATTGATGGTTACCCCGCCTATAAAAGCCGGGAGCACATTCTGTGTGGGACTAAAGTATTGGGACACCCGGGCGAGGTGTCCCAATACATTCGGCAGTCTTGGCTTTGTCGTTTTTTGAGTCTGAAGTAACTCCAAACTGCTGACATGTTGGCAAGTCTCACACACAACAGAAACTCTTATCACGTGATGCATCTTCTAGCGTTATGCGCGTTGCAAATCACGTTACGCGTGCTGTAATTATTTTCCGTTTCGTTTTTTATTCCTTCCTGATTTTCGATCCAGTGTTTACCCCACCAAGTTTACCCCACCAAGTTTACCCCACCAAGACATTTGTCAGTTTACACTTTTTACTCAGTGATGAATCCATGGAGTAATAAAGCCTGAACTTAGATCAGTGTTTTTACTCTGAGATACTTAAACATTAAAGGCCCTTGTTACAAAAGTTCTGGTGTGAAGCAGTGCCACATAAGAAGCTTTTTGTGGCCTCATTCTTGGTCCCACAAAGAAACTGTCAAGGCTAAAAGTTGGACTTTTTTAGAAGAACCATCTGTTCAAATTCTGGCACCTTCGTTTTTAGGAGAGTTATTTGCACTCTTTCACAGCAACTATTCAACATTACAAGGACTGAGTCATCATGTATCCTACGTTTGTGTTAATTGAAGGCATGCAAGGTGTTGTTCAGGCTACCGGGGAGTCAACAGATGTTAGCAGACATTATTAATCAGCCGTGTTGTTACAGAAGTCTCTTGATAGCAGAGGTTCAGCTCACATGAACACTTGAGGGCGTAACAAAATCAACCAGTGTGAAGATATTGTCATATTTACTTGTGCTACCATCAGTTAATAGCACAGGTGCCTGTCAAGTGCAGTTTTCTAATTATGATGATTACAGTGACATGATTAGAATAGATTCATCATTCTGCAGATGCAAATTAAGCGGCTCTGGTATGCTACCCAGCATGGTGTAATTATCCAGTCATCCTTTCAGTTATGCAGTTTATGTAACTGTCAAATTATTTAACAACATGTGGCAGTTTAAGATGATTTCTTTTAAGTGACCATGTTTTTTCCTTTATGCATTTCCCTCAGGTGTGTATTTGCAGTTTTTTTAACGCTGTCATGTGCGTCAAGGAAGGATCCATTTTGCAAATCCCAGTTATATGTGGATTTAATTGCACCCACATTGTGTTATCATATGGTGATACAGGCTAGCCCAGTCGTTTGTTTTCCAAAGCATTTCAACATGCACTCAAGCTTTACCCTCAAAACTGAAGCCAGTTTTAAGCCTTAGCGCTGCAACTTGAACCATAAAGCATTCATCAGTCCATACTTCTGCTTTCTGTGATACTGGTTAAAGGGAAAATGTTTTTATTGACCATTAGATCTGTATAAAAATGCTTTCACAAATAAATGATCAACTGGTTTTTACAGTATTTGAGTGTGGCTGGTACACAAGCTAATCTGCTCGGTTTCTTATACCAAGATAAGATATGATAATCCTTCACTAGTCCCACAAGTGGTAAATTTGCTTGGTCACGGCAGAAAGTGGACAGTACAAAGTTAAGAGCAGCAAAAATTAGAATAAAATACTATGTCACAGTACAGTATAGAATATAATATTCAAAAGTACAGTCTAAAAAATGTACAGTATAAAATCTAGGAATATAAATATGGACAACTATGGATAAATATGCACATTTTAAATTGCATGTTCTAAATTGCACATAAGAGAAACTAAGCGAAAGCTACCATGGTGCATTGGATTGTGTGTATGTGTGTGTATGTGTGTGTGTGTGTGTGTGTGTGTGTGTGTGTGTGTGTGTGTGTGTGTGTGTGTGTTATCATCTACAAAGTCTTTGTTGTGGAGTCTGACAGTGGTTGGAAGGAAAGACCTGCCACTGAAGGAGCTGCTCAGTGCTGTCAGATTCTCCTGCATGGGGTGGGAGATGTTCTCCAACAGGGATGACAGCTCAGCCACCATTCTCCTGTCACTCACCACCTCCACTGGGTCCAGAGGGCATCCTAGAACAGAGCTGTACTACATCTACAACACCCTATAATACATCTACAGCAGAATCAATGTGGTCAAAGGATCCAAACAGGTGCTTTACTTCAGCTGAATGTTTTGATGCACATGCAATGAAGTGATCTTGACTGCAGCTCTGTCCTCTATTGAAAGCAGTGCTCCAGGTCTTTACATATGCAAAAGAGTGGGGGGCCAGCATCGCCTCCACATTTCAGTTACTTTTTGTTTTATATTGAACATTATATTGTTTGTCTGGAATTTACTTTGCATTGAGTTTTTACCAGTAGAATACCAGTATTTATCAGCTAATGGAAACGTGGTTTTGGGAGACTCTCCCACTAGCTTCAAAAGAATATTCTTCAGACCTTCAGACACAATTCTACCTCCCAGAAATTGCAGTGAAAGTTTGCAGTGTGGTGGCCCTTGAGCGCAGAGGAGTCTACACGAGTACTACTTACTCACTACTCACCCAAGCTCATGAAAGAAAAAACACGGTAAAACAAATCGACTCCCCCATCTCCTTCAGGGTTACACTTTGTGGAGGCAATCCTTCAAGTCGACACCACCATTTATTCTGCAGAACTGTTTTTTTTTCCCCACAGATCTGTGTCTTGCACTGAGTGGGCCGTAGAGATCTTAAAACTGCATACACAGTGTAACAAATGAGACATTGCTGACCTGTGGAGCAGTGAAATCAGTTCTCTGGAGTGATGGAGCTCTATCCAACACCTTTGGGGCGCGCTGGACTGGTGTTTCTGATGCAGAACTAATCCAGCATCAGTACCTGACCTCACTGGATGCAACCAAATGCTCCTAGCGGTGTTCCGGCATCTGATGTAAAAGCATTCCCAGAATAGTGTTTACAAACATTTGGACATATGAGGTTGATTCCCCGAATGGCAGTTAAGCCTTTCATTGGAAAATATCCGTTCAGAATTCTGTTTAGTCCGGGACAAGGCTTAATCTCCATCTGGGAAACTGACCAAGGTGTGTGTATAATACATTTATGAGATAAATTAAGAAGATCAATGTCATGCTGGAGCTGATGAACGCCGTTCCACCCTGTTCATGGACATATTAGTCATAATTTCATCCAAAGCTTAGTTGTGTATTTTTACAGCGGTTAAATATGGGAGCAGAGAAATATGAGCCATGCTCTGTTGAGTATAAAGCTATGAAGTGATTAATTGTGAAGTTTTTATTTTTACTTTGTCATAATATTATATTGGTATAATTTAGCTTCACCCAGTCTGTTCAGTATTCAAACCACGCAATGAAAACATTGAACACAATGTGCTCCTCCCTCTCACTATGTCAGTCTATGTCTGTCTCTCATCCTCTTTTGCTGTCTCTTTTGCGCTCTCTCTTTCTCCCTTTCTAAACATTCTCTCTATGTCTATGTCTTTGTTACCTCCTCTCTCTCTTTCTGTTTTTTTTTGCTCTCTCTCTCTCTCTCTCTCTCTCTCTCTATTCTCTCTCTCTCTCTCTATTCTCTCTCTCTTTATTCTCTCTTGCTGTGTCCTTTCCTATCCCTTCCTCCCTCTTTCTTGCTGCACATTTTGTTCTCTCTCTTTCTCACTCATTGTCTCTCTTTCTTGTTCTCTTAATCCGTTTTCCTTTTCTCTTTCTCTCTTCCCTTCTCTGTCTGTTTGCCCCTCCAACTCTCTACTGCATTTGCATCATTTCATGTGAACCCTCCTTGGACCTCCATGGAGTATGTGCTTCTTTTTTTAGCTTTCTTTCATTCTCTATTTTAGTGAGCCACGAGATAAAACACGAGATTAAGCATTTTCATCATGTTTCTTTCTGACATCAAAACACAGGGAAAAAGCCAGGAATGCAGAAGCCATCCAATTCAGTGCAAGAGTGTAAATTAAGTTTAAACATTATGTGATTATGTAATTATTTAAAAGACTGTAATGCCATAATGCAAGCGCAAGCTGAACGTTTAGCAAGATGACAAGAAGAGGCTACGATGACTCTTGGGTTAAGAGTTGAACCATCAGTTCAGTGCTTAATGCTAAGCACAGTCTCAATTTGACCCCCCTCTCTCTCTGTCTCCTCTCTCTCTCTCTCTCTCTCTCTCTCTCTTTCTTTCTCTCTCTCACTCTCGCTCTCTTTCTCCTTCTCTCGCTCTCTCTCACACACTCTTTCTTTCTCTCGCTCTCTCTCACACACTCTTTCTTTCTCTCTCTCTCTCTCTCACTCTCTCTCTCTCTCTCACTCTCGCTCTGTCTCCTTCTCTCTCTCTCTCTGTCTCTTCTCTCTCACTCTTACTCTCTCTCTCTC
>JBBPCY010066902.1:0-12248 GCA_037974405.1 Brachyalestes nurse
AAGGAAGGCTCCCAAATTTGAGTTACAATTTTGAAGGGCTCCAGTCTCATTTTTTTAGATCAGGAGTGCACAAACTCGTCCAACACAGTTTGGTAATTCCCCCAATCAAACCTGGCAATTAAAAGATGACGCGAAACTGCAAATATCCTCCACCTTTTTTTTTGTTTTTTTGTGGCAATAAATATATTTTTCTGGATGTTTTCACAAAAGCGGACTCAGGGCAGGCTGTAGCCGACCTGGAAGCACTTTTTTTCAAATTCCACACCAGGGTGGAGCCCCCGGCTCCAAGCGCGATTTCTCCGCAGTGCAAGCACTCAGTTTAAAATTAAATTAAAGTGTTCTGAGAGCATATTTAGAAGCATGTTTAGGGGTTGCATTTTTTTTACCAAAACACAACAACGCGGTTTTTGTACTTATACACGGTGCTCTTGGAACGTACTGTATTTTCAAAAAATGCAAATTTGTCTGTGATTAAAAGAAACTGCTGGACTCTGAAAGAAAACATGACCCCAGGAGAGAGTTGTAATTGAAAAGATACATGGAGTTATAGGAGTACTTCAAGAAAGAAAAGCGAGTATGGAGTGTGGTGAAAGATACTTTTTATTAGTCAGATATGTGTGAAATGTGTACAGTATAAACAGAACGGTGAGGTCATAAAACAGAAACACTTAGTAGACCAGAGAAGACATTAAAGTGTGGTCCATGACAAGTCTCCATCCTGCATAATTGAGAAAGCTGGAACCAGCTTGATATTAATGATATGTCTTTCATTAGTGGAGTCTACACCTCAGACAATTCAGGCCAGAGGAGGAGCGACAAAGTACTAATTGTGTTTTTCCTCCTCATTGAGTGCTTCCATCATTAGTTCCTCCTCACTGAATGATTCCATTCCTGTACTTAGGAAAAAAGTTACCATTAATTAAAGTTTGAATTATGTTTTATGAAGCCAGAATGTTCAGCTATTAAACTAAAATAGTTTTGTGTCACATCTGTGATTTGTTCAATTGTTATTAAGTAAAAAATCTGAGTGTACATCACTAGTGTGATGAATCCGTTATTTTTGCCCAGGGCTGTAAAAAGCTCTGTGATGGACCCTGCCCTTGTCTGATAGCTGCTGTACACACTGCGCCCCTTGGTGGCCAGCTGGAGTGTTGAACTGAGCTGTTGATTAATCATTTTTAACATGATCTAACATGAGGTGGAGGCTAACAGAACAGAACTGTTGCATAGACTGCAAAAAAACCTTTCGCTTCCAAATGGTAATTAGCTTAATGGTTCCCATTACAGACCACTAGTTGTCTGTTGAATACCTTTAGATCCCAGTAAAAACCAACAGGTGCTTCGAAACCAGCCACAGGTCACCTGTTTACCCATTAGAGTCCTCTACATTCAGGAAAACACAAAACACTACTAACCACTGGACACCACTGAAAAGCACCAGGAACCAACAGAAACCTTTGGATTTTTTAATTTGGTGACTTTTTAAAACTGGTAGACTGTAGAATGTCCAACTATGAAAATGTCTTTAACATTATGTTGCACTATTGTTTACTCTCTGTCTTTCTATTTTTTTCTGATGCTTATTATCTTTTATTCTTTTTTGTTGCACTGAGAATGCTACTGAGCCAAGAATTCCCCTCTCTTGTTTTATGTTAATATACACTATATGAACAAACAAGTATTGGGATGCTTAACATTACACCAAGAGGGACCGTAATGACATGTATTCAAATTAGATACACTTTAATATGGAGTTGCTCCACTCTTTGCAGCTAAACCAACTTCCACTGTTCTTGTAAGGCTTTCCACAGGACTTTGGAGTTTCTGTGGGAATTTGTGCCCATTCATTCATTTATGAGGTCAGACACTGATGCTGGACAAGAAGGCCTGGCTCACAATCACAGTTCCAGTCCATCCCAAAGGGCTCTGTGCAGGATGCCAGAATAGAAAAGGTTTTTCCCCAAACTGTCTCCACAAAGTTGGAAGCATGGCGTTGTCCAAAATGCCTTGGTATGCTGAAGCATTAAGATTTCCTTTCAATGAAAGTAAGAGGTCTAACCCAAACCCTGAAAAAATGGTGTGTCCCAATACTTTTGTCCATAAAGTGTAACTGTGAAGATTCCTTGTTAGTTGACTTCATGGTCACTATTAATGATTCAGATCATTTGTAATGGTTTACCACAAAAATCAGTTTGTTTTAATGTGCTGTAGACTTGTTTGTTTGTCTACTTCTGTATGAGTGCTGCTCCAGCCAGTGATTTACGCTTGTCTGGATCACACAAGCTCCCTACTCTTCCCAGCAGCCATTACTCAGGGCGGTAGGCTCAAAATCTGCTTTGCTTCTGCCTTGCCCTAAATAAACAGGCAGATCATTTTCAAGGATTATGCCATCCAGGTAGCATCCTAAAAAGCAGTTCACCTCGGTTAAGCTTTAAAGTGTTTTGGGCAGCTGGTGGCCTGGGTGGTCAGGGAGTTGCCCCTGTGATCAGAAGGTTGTGGGTTTGAATCCCAGGACAGCCAGTGGCACCACTGAGGTACCCTTGAACACAGTACCATCCCCACACACTGTTCCCCAGGCGCTGTGTTCCTGGCTGCTCACTGCTTCACTTAGTGAATGAGTTAAATGCAGAGAAAGAATTTCATGCTGTTCACACTGTGACACTTCACACTTTTGCATTTCTGCCCTGTCCAGACACAATAGAATGCCGCCGACAGGTGGCGCAACTACTGCATTAAGTCTCTACTCTTACACAACGTTTACAGTTGTTTTTCTATAATTAAATCACTTTACTAAAGTATGTGTGTCGTTAACTATAGGTTAAACTGAATAATTGACTATTTTTTGCAGTGCACAACGTTGGTTGGTGGCATGAGACTGCCAAACTCTTGTATGGATCTTTGAGAAAACAGATTCAGAACAAGAAACGGCGGGAAATACAGAGGGATTAGTCCGGTTTACTTTAGTTAAATTGGGGACCAACTCCATAAAGTTTATTTCTCTGAATGTTGGTGTAATGGTCAGGCGTCCCAATATTTGTGTCCGTATAGTGTACTTCGAAACACCAACAAAAAGGAACACAGCCCGACATTTTGAACAGCTCTGGTTTGGCTGCATGTGCACCAGCAAGTTTTATTTTGGAGCTCATAGGCAGAGGTAAGCAAACTCAGTAATATGGATATGTATTTTGGTGGGGGGGGGGTTGTATTAGGCGGTTTAGTTTCTCAACAAAATAGTAGTTGAGCACTTGAACGTCTTGAGCACTTGAAACACCTAAAGGTGGTTTTATCTTTTTTTTTTTTTTTTTTTTTAAGAGTCTATTTGTTTCTCCCTGCAGCAACAAGCTATCTACACTATTCTTATAGACACATCTGCCTGTGATGCTGCAGCATACCAAGATATTTCGGACAACGCCAGTTTTTGGGGAAGGCCTTTTTCTATTCCAGCATGGCTGTGTCCCAGTGCACAAAGCAAGGTCCATAAATTCATGGTTGGATGAACTTGACTGGCCCGCACAGAGTCCTGACCTCAACCCCATGCAACACCTGGAACTGGAACGGAGATTGCGAGCCAGGCCTTCTCATCCAGTATTAGTGCCTGACCACATAAATGCTTATATCTTTTGCTTTTCAGTTTTACTAATACAGGAAAAACTGAGCACCGTATCTACCCCTGCTTCGTTTTTTTTTGTAATTTGGACAGAAATACATTCGAAAATGGGCCAATATATGAGATTTAAGTGATAAAATTGGACCTCAGTGTGCCATCATTAAAACAGTGACACCCCCTCCGTTGTTTTGATTTCGAGGGGTCCTTCTGCGCATGCGCGGGGGTGTTTGGTTAAGCTCGGACCACGTGACCGCCCTGCTTCTGAGTGTATTTAGCTGAAGCTCTTAGCCCCGCTGCTCTCACTGAGAGTGAAGGAATTACTACACCGCGTTTATTGTTGGACTCTTATTTCTTTATATTTTGGAGGTGAACTCTGACTGAGGAGACCAACACGATGCCAGGTATATCTGAAACATATAAATATATATGTCTGAAACATTTTCCGTCTTGTTTGCAATCCTGTCGGGCCACATTTTTCATGTGTTGACCCTATTCGAACGTGAATTTTGCTTGCTTGGACCCTAGCCTCCAACTCTATCTGTCTGCTTTCCATCATTACTCCCTGTAAAACAACAAAAACAAAACAAGGAATTTAATGAACGAGAGTACACTTTCTTAATCAAACAGGGTTGTATTTATCTGATTTTATTAATTGAGTGTTTAGATTCAGAGACAGTGCAATAAAAGTGCACAACTCCCAACACTCACCCAACTATTACCATGGGCCCGTTACTGGCAGTGTGTTTGATTTGCTAAACCTGTTTGGCTAAAGTCTTTGGGCTATTTTATAGTCAAAGAGACGGCTATTAGTCCATCTCCCTCGACCTTTTGTCAGTTTAACCTTCACTGCTTCATTATATGGGGGATAAAGTGCGTGACGCCCCCTTTGCCGTTGTTTTATGATTGAACTGGGGGTTTTATTGTTCAGGGCTGGTCGTGTACAGTTGTTTTAGGGTTTTTTCTAACAAAGGGGTGTCTTACATAACGGCAGCAGTGGCCTTGGTGTGTGAAAACGCCTGTGAGAGAGACATCAGGCAGCGTGCTCTTTGTTTTGCTTTGTTTTGGTGAGACTGGGAGCCACATCGTGCGTGTTTTTATAACTGCGCCATGTTTGGATGAGTCGATTGCGAGAGGAAAACCCACATGATTGGGGACGTCAGAGACATTTTCATGGTCCTGTCCGGATCTCCAGCCTCTGCTCTTCATGCTGGGCCTCTGTGCTCCTCTAGTCTTTGGTCCCTGTATTTTATTTTCTTCTTCAGATGAGCCCTCCTCTCATCGTCCACCTACAGTACTGTCGACACGCTCTTCAGCCCCTCGAACCTATTTTTCATAGCCCACGTCTGTAGATATGGGGAAATGCTGTTTCCTTTGTTACATAAGGTGATCTGAATGAGGGGGATGCACACGATGTAAACAGTGTTGCCTGAAACTAGGCCCGGCAGTGTTTACCATGCTGTGGAAAGCCCCCCTCACTTCAGTGGAATCACATCATCCAAGCGAACTTCTCCCTCCAGCAACAAGCTCTCTGCACTGCTCTTGTCTGTGGTGTTACCTGTACCTGCATGGACACAAGTATTGGGCCACACCTGTTTTCCAGGGTTTGGGGTAGGCCCCTTACTACTTCAGCATTCCAAAACATTTCAGGTTAACGCCATGTTTCCAACTTTGTGGACACAGTTTGGGGAAGGCCCTTTTCTATTCCAGCATGACTGTGCCCCAGTTCACAAAGCAAGGTCCATAAAGACATAGTTGGAAGACCTTGACTGGCCCACACAGAGCCCTGACCTCAACCCCATCCAACACCTTTGGGATGAACAGGAGATTGTCAGCCAGGGCTCCTCATCCAAACATCAGTGCCTGACCTCATAAATGTTGTTGGGCGTAATTTCCCACAGAAACACTCCAAAATCATGTGTAAAGCCTTCCAAGAAGAGTGGAAGGTGGTATGGCTGCAAAGGGGGACCAACTCCATATTAAAGTCTATACATTTGAGTGCAGTGTCATTAAAGTACCTATTGATAGTGTGTACCCACCCCAGGCCCCATGTAATTCACACACTTCTTATACCCATCTTTCCCTCTCTCTGCATGGTTCTGCAATCTAATAACACCACGAAGGTGGCCAATATAAGAACCTTGTACGGGGGGTCCTCGAGTTTTTCCATTCCTTCGACAGCGATGTAACCTGAATTTTGGTGTTGGTTGAAACACACTATAGCCCAAGTCACCTACCTATTTACACAGTTGTAAAATCATAAAAACAATTTGATCCCAGCGAATTAAACCTTCAGAAAATGGTTGAAGTACCCAAGTTTGTGTTTTAAGTATGATTGCTATGACCCTAAAGCAGAGGGAAGATTATAAAATTCAATATAACCCTCAATATCATCCAAAACCTACGAGTGTAATATTTCTTATATTTTATATAGCTAAAACAGCCTGGAGTCAAGCTGACCCCAAATAAGATTCTTTTGTACAGGACGCACTGAAAACATGTTTTCATGTTAATTTTGTGTTCACCCAGTTTGTCCCCTTTAAATGATTTAATATGAAGCAAAAAAAGGTCAATTACTTATTTAGACATTAAACATCGAATGGGGTCAAACGTACTAGGATTGATTAGAAAGCTTTCTTGAGCCTTATTCCACATTTCAGTGTAAGGGCCGGATGAACAGATTACTGAACGAGGGAACAGGCTGTTCCCGGCACACGTTTGGACACAGATCCGTCCCTGATGAAGGCAGAAAGGTGAGAGGAGTGTACGACCACTTGGTTTCCATTACTCCCCCCCCCACCCAATCCCCTTCCTGCATGTCTGTCACCCATCGATGGTTCTGGACAGGCACAGACAGAACGAGATTCTTGGCAGGGACAAGCGGATTGTTAATGGCCAAAAGTTCCCCTGGCAGACGCTGTGCTTTACTGGCAGTCTGACTTTAAACTAGCAGTGTGTGTCGTGAGCAAACCAGGTAATGTGCAAGGCATTATTTAGTGGTGGAATGCTTACGTTTCTTCTTCTCCAGTTCCAGCAATTAACTGTAAACAAAGAATTACCAGGCAGTCGGGTAACAATTGGTTATTGGTTTTTGCATATCAAGAATGTAGGTAAGCCTGTTTTAAAACTGAATGCAGTGATAATACAGAACTGTCTGATAAAGTGTGACTTGCTGGGATTAACATGCATCATGTTACAGAATTAAAGACGGAGTGACATGTTTTTGAGCAAAATCTGTTCCAACAGGGACAGTTTAATCAGGGACATGATTGTCCAGTGTCCTCAAATAGGACAACAAATAATTCCGTAACCTGATAGTGTGATAAATTGCACATCTCTGCCTTTAGCTGTGCCCTACTTGGAAAGGCCGTTGTGGTAATGATTAACAAAGAATATATTGTACAGCACTGGGTCAACGGAGGGACACTGATCTAAAGTAATCAAAGTTAATAATAAATGTCTGTTGCTTGTTTTTATGGTACCTGGATGTGTTAGGCTCTGTTTTTACTTTAATATTGGTAGTGATTTGCCTTGATTAGCTATTTTGCCTGTCCTGCTCCATGCTTGCTGCTGTGCTGTTACAGGCAAGGATATAATCAGCATTCGGAACCACACCTTTTAGCTCATGCTGGCGTAGTGACAATCATGATGTGTGAAGGTAGGAAAACAAAGGGTGCCCCCCAACAAAGTAACCTGATGTCTCGCTAAAGTCTAGTAATAGCACCGGAAAAGTGATTAACGCAAGCTCACATGGCTTAACCCCACGTGTGGAAATAGGTCATCCTCACACATCCGATCCTTAAAGTGGCGGCCGATCTTCAAGCAGTGTCCGCTGGAAGCTGAGTCACAGATTTTCTGTGGAATTGTTTTAAAGATCAGCCTGGCATGTTAAGGCACAGCTGTACTGTGCAAAGCGATCTTAAACATTTCAACGTTCTGAATCATTCTCACCGTTACCTCCTGGGTTATGCCTGAATTGTTGTTTGCCAATACACAGTGACCTGCATCACCATCCCAAGGAAGGAGTCGTGGACCCCCTTGATGGTGCTGTGCTGTAAGCCTTTAGAGCTAATATCCCTCAAGTCTGCAGCCGTTTCTGTGCTCTCTAAAATTAGCCTAATCTTTTCACTGACCACACAATCAGCGCAATTATATGCAGATAGGATGAGCTGCGTTTGTCTGGGACTCCACTACCTCTGTATGACTGGTCTTTATAGGAACACGCCCTATATTATCTTTTCTTTACCTTCTCAGGTTTATAAGCTTTGAGCTGCCAAGGTGGCACAAATGATTGCGGTTTAAATAGAATATTTGTTTCAGATGGAATGTGAGTGGATGAATGGGTCAGACTAACTGCCCCATTCAACAGTGACTCTTATTAACCTCAGCTACATCAGCTGAACCTTAGAAAATGGAATAAGCACATGTTAATATGCAAGAGAAATAAAACCATAGTTTAACTAACCTAGCATCATGGCAAAGACCAATTTAAGGAACACTTTGTAAAATCTTTCCTAATACTGGTAGAAGCTTATAAAGGAGGTTCTTGATGTCTTTGGTGGTTAAGAGATGGGCATTTTGAGTAACACTATGGTCGAGTAAATATGAAATAAAAAGAGTAATTCTTCCAGTATATAAGCTGTTTATCCCAACCAGGCTTGTGGGGGTCCTAGTGCTCATAGTGAAAGGCAGAGAAATGCAACAGGTCACCAGTGTTAAATATCTATTTAAAAAAAACTCAAATTACTAACAGATTTTTTTTTCCTGAACGAACAGTAGCCTACATAAAAAAACAACTTATCTGTGACTCCCTGTTTTTGGATGGAAAAATGTAAGATTTGTGGCATCAAGTTTTTCAAAAGTTTAGTTTGAAGTCTGTTTGAGACGAAAAATCTGTGGTGGGTCAATCTGGATGTTGGTCAAATTGCCGCTTCCTGTCAAAGTAGGCTGTTCTTGGTCACAAAATCTGCCAGATTCTCTGAGGACAAGAAAAGCAGATTAGTGACACTAGCATTGCCATACAAAGATGATTTTGTGAATTTTAAATAGTATTACATGTATTCCATAGTATGACATGACCTATACTCAATTAGTCCATTGCTTGTGTAGATCCCTGGTAGCAGCATCCAAAAAAGGATGTTGTTCCACTTTATGGTAGACGTCGGGGAGCTCTATACTTTCTGTCTGAGACGTTTATCTGCCTCTAAGGCACCGAGCAGTGGAGATTCCTCTTCCCTCATTGAAGACTTGTCTTTCTCTGGGTCTGGCAGCTGAGATCCCCCTCAGGATACTGGCGCAGTTTCAGCTGCATGCTTCAAATTGATTTCGGATAAGTTCTTGCCTTCGGTATCATGATGAATGCAGCTCTGTTTTGAAAGGGGATCTGATCCTAAAGCAACACTTGCTTTGAGATTCATCTTGGGCCCGAGACTCATGCGGTGTTACGGCCGTGACCACTTGCCCTCCAACTGTGTGGAAATGGAGAGACCATGTTTACTGATCTGTTGCTGGTGCTATCATTTGTCTGAACACAAACATGGATTCCAGATTTGAACGTGTATGGTGGCCATTTGTAAGACGTCTGTTTAAACACGTTTGCATTAGTTGGCAGTGTGCCAGCTAGTGGTGGGTGGGATGCTGTGCATTGGTTAGGGCGCTGCAAAACACTGTATAGTTCCCTTTCCCATTGTAACGGACAGTGAGATCTTATGCGGAGCGGAACTGTGTTGTGAAGTCTTTGTCTTAGTTGTTGTGAAAGAAATGTAAAAGATTTGTATCTTTTGAGTTCTAGACAGTGGACCATATGGAGATTCTTTAAGCTTGCATGATGTGGCGGTATCACAGAAACATCAGCCACCATGGCGGATAATGTTTTTGCATTTATATATTGACCAGTAACTTCATTACTTAATCGTGCATGCATGTTTAATGCCAATGAAGCAGTTATTGATGCTGATTTTGATGCAACAGTTACCAGCATGTTCCCTAGTACAACTGCAGAAAGAGGTGAGAGAACGTAAGAGGACCTAGTTTGGGGTGTTACATTGACTGTAATGGTATTAATATGCTTATTGCTTCACGCTTTAGTTTAGTTTTTCAGTGGATTGGTTATTATATTTTTGTTTTTAAATTATGCTTTGTGCATTATAATCATATAACATTTTGGATTTGAAAGGTAGGTAAATTGCTGGGTGCTTCAGATTGTTTTAAAGAACAGCTTAAATCCATAAAACCTAAATGTGTTTTCTGTGTGGTTTACATTTACAAAGGTGTGAACGGTTTCCTTTGGGATGATTTAAAAGCAAGCAGGACGTCATGTTTAGGATTGTGAACCATTTTTTAGTGTAAGGCAGTAGCTCCCAGGAATCACTGGCACTGGAGGATTATTTGTGACTTAATTATGGTCTGATACATGGTATATTCAGGAAAATATTGAATTATACATTCATTTAAAAGGAAACGGGTAGTTAATACACAAGAGAGGGATTCCAAATACAGTATTTGGCCATACTCAGTCAAACCACAGAGAATGTAAATCACATTCCCCCTCCACAGCCCACAGTTGCATGCTTCAATATGATTTTAATAAAGCTGTTTTATGTGGTAACGAATTTATGGGTTTTCCCCATTCGGTTACCAGATGAACTACAGGCCACGCAGAGACATCGTTTAATTCTTTTTAATGGTAATTGTACTATGGAATGGTAAAACATCCAATAGAATTTTCATAGGCAAGCACTCATAGTAGAATGGGTCATACTGAAGAGCTTAATAACTCAACATGTCTCTGATCTAAGATGCAACTTTCATCAGTGCTGTTCCATGGCAACCGTAGCTTCTAAGCAGTCACTGTTTTCACACCTAGTTAGTTTGCTAACTGGTTAGTGTGATATTGCAATGGCTAAAGGATCCCAGATTACATGCATGGGTGTTTGTTGACTGGTCAGAAATTTGGCAGAGATAAGTGATCTGCTGCTTTTGTGTTCACCTCCATTAGAGGACAAATAAATCATTTTAATCCCACACCTATCAAAGCAACAAAGCGAAACCTTACTTGCGCTTTGCTTCTTTGATTGAATGTCAGACAGCTGTGTTCACACGGATGTCAGACGAAATCTGACTAAAGAGAAGATTTGATTGATCCCCACTAATTAAGGTAGCTGTGAATACACCCTAAGATCATCATGTGCAATGCCAAGCATCAGCTGGAGGGGTGTAAGGCACACTGCCAGGTTTGGAGTGATCACCATCTGGCAGTCTGGTGGACAAAAGGGATTTTGCAATAGTAGAACTTGCTAAAATGCCTATAAAGTTTGGATGAGGAGAGATAATGGTCTGTTTGAATAGTTTGGGTTCTTTAGTCTTAGTGAAGAACATTTCTGTGTGGTGAGATCATGGAGAATTGTCTGCTGCTTGGCAGCATATTGGCTTTTCTGTTTTATTAGTGCACCTTTTCTTAAAACTAGGTCCATTAATGATGATCTGCCTAATTTGGAGTTGACTGGCCTGTACAGAGCCCTGACTTAACTTCATCCAACTCCAGTGGGATAAACTACAATGCCAATAAAGCCATGCCTTTTCACCCGGCATCAGTACTTGACCTCACTCATGTTCTCATGATTTAAATGGAAAAGGATTGCCATTGGCATTACTGAGGATCACTTGAGCAAGATCCCCACACACTGCTCCCTGGGTGCTATTGTTGGCTTCCCCTGCTTCAGTCAGGTGAACAGGGTAAATGCAGAGAGTTCAAGCAATTTTCTTTGTGGTCAATAGCGCGCGTGCGTGTATATAATCATATAATCTGTAGCCATGTTCCAAAAACTAGTGCAAAATCTATACTGAAGAGTGAAGTCTGTTAGTGCACCAGAGTGAGGACTAACTCCATATTTGTCCCATTTTTCGATGGGAGTATAACCTAGAGAGTATGACAACGTGCACTTGTAGCAAGGTGTGTTGCAAGTTCTACAAACAAACCCATCTAGTTTCTGCAGCAGTCTGTCAGCTGTTGTACTCATTCTAGTCAGACCGTTTGTTTTATTTATAAACTTAAGGTACCATTAACATAGGTATGTTTTTCATTTTATGTTCTCAGATTTCCACCTGTTTTACATGTGATTGTGAATTAATTGCTCATATGATTGAGCCTAAAAAGAAAGATATACAAGTGTTTAATATGGCTGGATCAGAGCCATCATCTCTTCAGCTGTTGATCTGAAGATGAATGTGGCTTGTGTGTTGTGCAGTGTGGTGGTTCATGGATGTTCTGCCATGTTAATAATTGATGAATCCCAGGCAAAGGTGATTTGAAGGGTGTTGATAATGAAGCTGTAAATATCGTCTCTCACTTGTGTGAGGCCGACTTGCTGCTTGTAATTAGGAATCCTAGATTTAAAAAAAAAACAAAAAAAACAATCTTCCTTTAGTTCAGACTTGGCTAGCACATGGCTTGATGGGGGCCAAATTCAAGGCTCTGATTAGTTAGAAATATTATGTTACTAAACATTTAGACACATGGCGTGAAATTACAAATTGAAAATACTTCAGTTTCCATGGTGTTTGGTCAAGTAACAATAAACGAGTAACACCAAAGTGTGTGTGTGTGTGTGTGTGTGTGTGTGTGTGTGTGTGTGTGTGTGTGTGT
>JBBPCY010066913.1:0-12247 GCA_037974405.1 Brachyalestes nurse
AACACATGGTGAGATTCCTGGAGTGTCATTACTGTCTAAAAACAGAGCCCATTCCTGTTTGAAAAAGTTTATAAAATCTTGATCTTCCAATAATGACGTCTTAAATCTCCAGAGTCTAGTTGGAGGTGTCACCTTTGCATTAGTCAGAGTGAAGGAAACAGGTGCGTGGTCGCTAATGGTGATGGGGTAAATCTGAGTGACTGTAGTGTCCCTCATTATGGAGCTGCTAATTAAGAAGTGGTCTAATCGAGAATATGAATGGTGTACGGACGAGAAGAAGGTGTATTCTCTAAGAGTGGGGTGGTGAGAGCGCCAAACATCACATAAGCCAAATTCCCTCATGTATTGTTGAAGTGTTTCTGTGGATTGCCAATTCCTACAGCTCCCTGCTGTGCTGAGCCTGTCAACTTCAGGATTAAACACCAGATTGAAATCGCCTCCTATTATGAGTGTGGTGTCGGAATAATCAGAGAGAGCAGAGAAGAGTGAGTGAAAGAAGGAGGGGTCATCTATATTTGGGCCATAAACACTAACAATGCATATGTCCCTGTTATGAATGGACAAACTGACTATAATAAATCTGCCTTCTGGATCTGTAATAGAGTTAATGTTAGTAAAGTTAATTCTTCTATGCATCAGTATGGCTACTCCCCTTTGTTTAGAGTTGTAGCTGGCTGAAAATACATGAGGGAATTGTGGTGAGGCGAGTGTGTTAGTAGTTGTATCAGAGTCTCCTGCATGAGGACAATGTCTGCCTGTAGTTCTTTCAGTTGATTTTAAATCTCTTTTCCCTGGAACCCATACCCCGCACATTCCAAGTGAGAAACCTTAACATACTCATGTTTAAACTAACTAAACGGGTGTGAGAGACTAGCTAAGTGAGTGTGTGGATGCCTGTATGTTCGTGTTGTGTACATACTGTGTGAATGCAACTATCTGGGTCAGGGCCCTGATCAGTATGTGTTGTCTGTTGAGTGGTCTGCTGTGAGGTCTGTTGGGTGGTCTGTTGAATGGTCTGCTGTGAGGTCTGTTGGGTGGTCTGTTGGAGTGCTTGTGCTATGTGGTATGCTGTTATCCAATCTGCAGGAATAAGAGCAAAATGAAATGGTGAGTATTGGGAGGTAAAAAAAAGAAAGAGATATTAAATGTATAAAAGGATAGAAAAAAGAGAGTGCGTATGTATATCCTGCACATTGTCTGTGGTTAATCTTTGAGGCAAGTGAATAGTGTTATAAAACTTAGTGGAAAAAATGGAGAGAAGGGGGGAAAAAATTGTATATCCTAATGGGAAACAGAACTTTGCGCCACTGCAAAATCTCCTGTGGAAACTGGTCATTTACGTTGAAGTTGGATCCTTTCAGCTCCCTACCTCTGCTTTTTACTAGCTCTTTCTGCTTGAAATGCTCGAATTTTGCCACAATAGGTCTAGGTCTGTGGCCTTCTTGGTCTTCTTCCTCCCAGTCGATGAACCCGGTGGAACGTGATGTTGTTAATGGTGCTGAGAGTTTAAGCTGTTTCTGAATAAAATTTTTAATTGTAGCTTCAGGGTCTTCCTGATTCTCCTCTGGGATGCCCGCAAAAACCAGGTTGTCCCTCATACTTCGTGCCTGTAGGTCTAAAACCGACTCTTTGATTCTTTTATTTTCCACTGAGAGCTGGCTCATTTTGTCCGTGAGTGATTTTACTGACTCTCAGAGGACCGCATTTTCTGCCATGAGTATTTCCACCTGCTGCTGGTTAAATTGTAAAGAACCTCGGATGGCTTGGATCTCCTTCTGGAGAGTCTCTGGCAAGGACACGCGACTATCGAAGTCTGCTAGCTTACTATTTATGGCATCCAGAATGGAGATAAAGTCTTTAGCAGGTGGAGAGGCCGCTCCGGGTGAATCCTCAGGCCGGCTCCTCTTGGAGGACGGAGTAATTTTGCTAGTCGTCCGTGTGTTTGTCCGAGTCGGATTCTTGGGTTTAACCACTCGTCTATGAAGCTGAACAGGCTGTCTGGGTATTCTGCTTGGTACTCCAGGTTGGGAGAGTAAATATGACGATTAATTTTTATATAATAGGAAGGTATAGATTTTTTTTCTTACCTATAGGCTGTCTTAAGCTGGCAGAGAAAGTTAGCTGCTGTTTGTGTCTTCACATGCGTGCCGCCATGTTGGATGGGTCGCCTACACTGGAGTCACACTAGCACCTCATGCTGGCCATCCCCTCCTTTACAGTTACCATTTAAATCAACCTGGTCTCATGACTTTTCGTGCAGCCATCATGACACAAAAATAAATTCAAACATGCTGCGATCACACTTTAGCCCTTTTTTACGTGCTAGGACAACGCTTCTTCACTACCCTATGCGCAGTGTGTAACACCGCCACTATGAGCACTAAGTGGTGACTGAGGGACGTGATCTGATAACGCTGTCGATAATATGTGATGCGACCGTACAAAACAGCGACTGGTTTTTACTTCTGTTGCATGAATGAGTGCATCTATGCAATATTGTGAAAATATACTACACATTTCCCACTAAAAGTGAAATAATAATGATTTGATTCCTTATCGGTTTTTGTTTGCAAAGCGGTTGAAAGAGGCTGAAAGGCAGTGAGACGGGGAAAATCATACAAGCCCCAGAATGCTATGGTGTTTTTCACGATAATGTCGATAATGTGTGATACGACCATGCAAAACAGCACCTGGTTTTTACTTCTGTCCCATGAAGGAGTGAATGTATTCAATATTGTGAAAATACTAATAATAATACTAATATATTGTACTACACAATTCGCATTTCCAGTAAACTACACGACGCGTGAAGCAACAGTTAAGTGTCCCTGAATGCAGTGGCCTTCCAAAAAAAGGAAAGGCCTGGCTGTGTTCGTTAAGTTCCCCTTGGTGTTCTTGTGTGCACGCCAGCCTGGCATAGTTTTGCAAAGGCTTGAATTAAATAACTTTCTGTTGTACTCTGAACCTGTGTGTGCGTCCTTCACTCAGCCCCATCATGACAATAGCTGTGTCATATGGCAGTATCATTTTATTATTATTCTTACACTGTTAGTTCATTCGTTATTATAGCCTATTATAAATAGTATTAATTATGTATTTATTCATTTTTGGAGCCAACCCATTCCTACCGCCATCCTGTTGGCCCGCCTAAAAATGTTAATCGCAATCACTTCTTTTGTACTTTGCCTAAGGTAAGTAGCATAGACTACAGAGCAGGCCAAATTTAGAATTTAGACTAAATTAAAATATTCATACTATACAGTTTACACTGAACTCTTGCAGTGCTAGAATGTAAATACCGATATTACACCTAAACAGACTGTATTGTAATTCATGCACGGGACTTTCTTTGGTGTAAACAGGTAAATATAGTAATAAATTAGTGTAATTTTTATTAATAAAAATACAGTAAAATGTACGGGTAATCACCAATAATTTTTACAGGAGTCAAATTGTAGTGACATTGGACATTGAGCGGCGACTCAACAACCTCTTTTAATTTAATTTGCAGTAATGAAAATACAGGAATTTAAGAACAAAACGAAAAACAAGAGAAACTGTGATTGAAAAGAATTGTGGAGGATATCTGCGGTTTCCACAAATTTGGAGTTTTGGCCAACAATTCGTAGTTCGGTTCTAAGAAAAAATGCCTGAATCCGAAACACTTTAATTTTATTTTAAAGTCAGCTTACCCTTCACGAAAATGTAAAGGTAAACCAGTATATACAGACATTTTACACTGAACTTCAGTTCAATAATTTACTGTTCAACAGTGGCGCGTTGGCTTCAGGAGGAGTCTGTGATGTCCACAGAGCAGCCACTAGTGGCCGCTATGGGGTTATTGTTTTGAGTTTTTGTTTATGGGACTTTTACTTTGAATTTATGGGTGTTTAGTGTGTCTATAGTCACTATGTCAGCTGTCTTGTGTTTAGTTTAAGTAATTGGGATTTGGGATTGGTTCGTGTCTGTGTGTGTTTGTTATTTAAGTTCTTTGTGTTCATGTCACGGGATGTCCCGGTCTGGACAGGAATGGGTAGAGTGACCGACATGCACAGGCGGACATCAGGTAAGTGATTTTATTTACAAAAGAAACCTGGCACGAGGGCCAAGAATGAGAGTAAATACAAACAGTAAATACAGAACTAACCAAATGCTCCCACACCTGAACTGACGACAAAACTAAACTTAAATACACAAGGAGAAGAGGGGAGAACCAATGAGTGAGAGAACTGAATAAGTGACAGAATAGGGAACAGGTGTGGGAGCAATGATTAGGCCATCAACGAGCCTTGGTGGCCGCTGGCAGGTGGGTAGTTAGGGAGTACAGTCTAATCCTGCAGCGACCACCCGCGGCCGTTGACCAGTTCTGTGACAGTACCCCCCTCTCCATGGCACACACCGGGGCGCCGAAATGGGACCTCCATTGCACACTACCACAACTGCCGGGGAAAGGAAGGCCCGAGCAGGGACCAGCGGAGGAGGCGGCGACGGCAGGAACCGCAGGACAGGAAAAGAGGCCGGTGAGGCCGGCGCAGTGTCCAGGACAGCCAGTACGGAAACCGGCGCTGGAGAAGCCGGTGTGGAAACCGGTGCTGGAGAACCCGAGTCCGGGGCGGGAACCGGTGCTGGGCCTGGAGTAGGGGCGCGTGGTGCGGGAAGCGGCGCTGAGCTTGACCTTGAAGCGCGTGGCGTGGAAGCCAGTGCTGGGCTTGATCTTGGAGCGCGCGGCGCGGGAGCCGGCGCTGGGCTTGACCTTGGAGCACGCGGTGCGGGAGCCGGCGCTGGGCTTGACCTTGGAACGCGCAGTGCAGGAACCGGCGTTGGGCTTAACCTTGGAGCGCGCGATGAGGGAGTCGGTACTGGGCTTGACCTTGAAGCGCGCGGTGAGGGAGCCGGTGCTGGGCTTGACCTTGGAGCGCCAGGTGAGGGAGCGGGCGCTGGGCTTGACCTTGGAGCACACAATGCGGGAACCGCCGCTGGACTTGGGGCTGGAGCGCCCGGTGTGGAAACCGGCGCTGAACTTGGGGTTGGAGCGCCCGGTGCGGGAACCGGCGCTGGACTTGGGGTTGGAGCGCCCGATGCGGGAACCGGCGCCGGTCTTGACTTTGGAGCGTGCGGTGAGGGAACCGGCACTGGGCTTGACCTCGGAGCGCGCGGTGGCGAAACCGGCACTGGGCTTGACTCTGGAGCGTGGGAGCCGGCACTGGGCTTGACCTTAGAGCGTGTGGAAGCGACGCTATACTTGGGGTTGGAGCGCCTGGTGCGAAAACTGGCGCTGGACTTGGGGTCTCGTTCAATAGTCTAGACAGTGTTAAGATGTATTTATTGTTTATTTTATTGTTTAGAGAACAATAATACAAACCAATGATAAATCTCTGCAAGAGTTAATAACAGAGTCAATTGTTCAGTCGCTACAGGTATCTCTCCTATCGTTCATTTGTGAGCTGGTGCTGGGGCCTCCTGGGACGCAGAATTCATGTCGTTATTCCAGCTTGTGTGGTCCTGCGCATACGCGCAGAATTTCCTGATGAGGAAGGCCGCTACGTAGGGTTTAAACTGCTCCCTGTTTAAACCTGGACACAAAGCTGGCAACGATCTTCTTCTTGTCTGGCTTCTCATACTGCGCTGATAAGTCCCCTGGGACAGGGATGGCCAAGAGTGCATCGTTGTATGGTGTAGGGTTGACAAAGACTTTCTCAAAAATTAGGTCCATCATGTCAGCAATGTAACCTGTATCATAAAACACAAGCATAAACTTTTTTTTTCTTTTTAATTGGTTGGGTTTTGTTTTTACTGTGTTTTTGTATGTAAGTGATTTTTCATCAAGAGAAATACATATCAGAATACCAAAATATGTGTTGTTTGAATTGATTTGAACCCTTACCAAAGGCTGGCTGTGTTTTCTGAGGTTTAGCTCTGCACTCTCCCTTCCTAGCCTTTGGAAAGGAGATTTTGAAGTAAGGTACACCTTCCTCCGTTTCGGCCTGTGGTGGGTCCGCATTTTCATTATAATGCATAGCAGCCAGGTAGAGTCTGGATGTACAAGACAAAACAAGTTAATACTGACTGATATTTTACAGGCTACAGTTCCCAAAAGTATTGAGTAAACAAACAAATTTTTTTTACCTGCAAAGCATTCCAATAAAGGGAAATACGACATTCTTTGAGGCAAAATGAAGGATAACAGCATGGAAAGTCTCCAAAGATGAAGTTTGGTGGTGGGGGCTCAGTTTTGCAACATCCTTCAGCGTTCTTTTGTTTGTCAGCAACTTCGCCAACTTGTAGAAAGCTGGGATTGCTGCAGACAATAAGAAAATATCATGGAAAACAATACTGTACAGAATATATCAAAGATGATCTCTGGTAAATTTCTGAAAGTAACTAAATATCATTGCGTAGTTGTCTGTTTATTGTTTTGGAATTTAGCCTGTACATTGGTAAAATACCTGCTTGGAGCCATTTACTCTTGTCAGTTGTCTTGCGGATCGCATGCGCACACTTGGGGTAAAGAGGATCCTCATGGGTATGGACATCTTTTACATGGTTTAGGATGGGTTACATTTCACTCCCTGAGGAACTTCTGTACTTGTGGATGACGATCAGTTACCATGCAATCAAGGTTGATGCCACGCAACTTCAGTAATGCAAGACTCCTTGTCAGGCCCTCCTTCTCCATATGGCAGCTACCACCAACCTCGTTGCTCTGTTAACAAAGAAAAACAAAATATTAATAGATCATTATTTGAATTTTTAATTACAACCAATAACCTCTTTACAAAATATATTTTGACTTACCTGAACCAATTGGAGATCCATCATTGTATAACTCCCATACTTTGCAGAGTGCCCTGTTTTTGTTCAAATAGTGACATTAGTAATCACTAATCAATATGTCTGTTACAACTGTATTAACTTCACTATTTCAGTCAAGTATCAATACCTGGAGAGTCAGCTCTCATGTCTCCACCAAGTATCACTTTTTCCTCCTGACTTAGCCACTGCAGATTCACATCTTGTCTGACTTTCCAGTGGTGAATAACTGCTGGTTCAATGAAAGCTCTTGAATGGCGGTCGAAATGTTTTATACTGAAACAGCTGTAGCTTCTTTGCTTTGAAGAACTGTTGGTGTGGGGGATATAAATAATACATGTAGTTTGATCTAAATTGCTGTAATTCACAGTCAAAGTAACTACAGTTGCACATTATTTACCTTTTCAATTTGTATGAAATGTACACGGCAGCAGAAAGGTGCAGATTTCCAACTGGCATGCTCCCAAGGAGAGGCTGGCTATTCCAAAGTCTTCTCATACACTATGTACTTTTTGCTGTTGTGGATGGGAGTGGATGAATCTTCACTACATCAAACCACAAAGAAAGGAAAACTAATTTTGATCACAGATCAAGCTTTCATCTGGACTGTACTTTAAACTTTTTGCAGCTGGTTTAAAAATCTTTTTGCACATAAACAATTATAAAATGAATGCTATACATTCTACAACTGTGTCACTGACCTTTATGTTATTATGAAAGTTATAAAAGTTCTCAAAAGCCACACAAATATCTTTGCTCTTAGGAACTTACGACTTTAGTGTAGAGTCTAACAATGATGTAATGGAGTTAGCAGGATCATAAGTGGAATCCTGTCCCTTTTAAGCTTCCACTTGAGAGCTGCCCTCGAATGGATTGTCCTCCAGCTCTTCCTCAAGGTCTAGACGAGGTGTTTTGGGTGGTCTCCTTATTGGTGTCGATGACAGGCACAAAGGGTCTACATTGGATGTCTCAACACCAAAATCTTTGCAGGAGACAGTTGCCTGGACACCTGAAGTGAAAATGAATTTGGAAAGGCAAGTCTAATGAAACAACACATAATGAAAGCAAAGAAAAATGCCAGAATACTTAGTAACTGCATACAAAATTCCATGCGCTGAAGGTGGTAAGTACATACCTGCACTACTAAAGTGGGGTCGCAAAGTCTTTGAGGATAGCTGTGTGCCAACAGTATTCGTCTCAAGATAGTCTGTCTGGCAGGCAACATGCCTTGAGGGAAGCAGCTGAATGTAAGAGACAATAAGGTCAAATTAGTGCTCAACTTATTACTTTGTATATATTCCAGGTGCAAGTTGTAAGAAGACAGAAGATAAGCATGTTCAATGAATTACATTAATACCAGTACTTAAAATTAAAAAGACCTATTAAATAACACGTTACATCATTTATTTATATGTTCATATTTCATTTATCTCAACAACACACACTACCTTTACATTAGTGACAGTAGCCTGCTAGCTGGGCTGTTAGCTGTTAGCTGCAGAGTTGATGTTACAGCCACAGGGTAAAAAGCTTGGTAACCACATACAGCAAAGCAACAAAATTATATAGTGTTAAGTTGACAGTAAGTCCAGGGAGAGATGGTACTGATCCAGACTTAATTTTCAGCCGTTCAGCAAGACCAGCTCTGTATTGCCCCAAGTTGAGGAAACTTCTTCAGCGAAATGTTTGGCGCAGACATACAAATATTTTGGAAGTCGTGTTGGCATATTTCCAGAAAAAATAAAATTAATCCACTGGTTCTTCTGAGGCTTGCGTGAAGGAACTGAAAAAATACATTTGTGCTGATTTTCACATCTAAGCACCGAGCAACTGCCATGTTTCCCTCGTCTGCAAGCCATGACTGTAGGTGGATTCTCTGGGCGGGCAAAGAACGAGACAGGGGAGGGATAATTTCCCCTTATGAGGACATAAGAGGCTAAACTCCAGATCGGGCAGTCTGAGCTATCTCTCTCTGAATGGCAGAGCAGGAGCTCCTTGTTAATGTTAAGTTCCACAAGACAATAGTATTGTGAATGGTGCTGTATATAATAATTAAATTGAATTGAATCCTCCCGGCCCTGGCATGTCACCAACATCCTTGCTTAGTAGGCCATCCAGACAGTGTTTTATCGGTACGACTGACTAAGAGGGGGTGGGCAGACACCTTATAGCACTCATACTTCGCTTTATCCTAACATATATGTGTGCATTATCATCAAATATCAAGAATATCAAGATATCATCCTGGCACTGGGATGTCCCCAACCAGACACCCTTGCCTAGTAGGCTATCATCCAGACAGCGATTTAGGCCTACGGCTGAGACGGATTTTGATTAACATATGGGATCAGATGAATTACATTTGGCTTTATCCAGATATACAGAGTATACAGAACATACATATTCTGTACCATCAAATATTAAATAATATTATGCTATTATCCTTGCACTGGCATGTGACTGACCAAACACCCTTACATAGAAGCCCCCCAGAATACAGCTACTTTGTTGAAATAAGTGGATTACACGGTGGTATTTTCCTGTTCCATGTTAGGCTATCCCATCTCTAATCTCTGCAGTCACTTTTATGGAAGCTTTTAGAAGAGGGGGCTTTCACCAAGAACCAGGAGAGAGAGATTTGGGCTTAACAGCCAATTGGTAGAGAAAAGCAACAATAATTTGCAGGATATGATTGCTACATTCATGTTTTTTGTAAAAAGCATGACAAATTAAGTAATCCAAAGTATTCAGAATACGTTACTCACATTAAGTAACTTAACGGAATATGCTACATGTTACAACTACATTGTGGGGCAACCCTGCTGGGGGGCTCTGCACCCAGACTGGCTAACAACGCACCTGACTCTTGTGTCCTATCCCTAGTTAAAATCCGGACGCACTTCTCTAACTCTGAAACCTTCTCCGTCAGATACGTAACGAACATATACTTCACACAAGTAAACTTCTCGGTAGTGCTAGTGACGGAGAGAGGGGCTGAACTAAACATGCCGGATACAGACATTCAATTTTGCTTAAACTGAGTTGCTTGCTGAGGTTCCCACAGACCTAATGACCAATTAAAAACATCAAAATCAGAGTCAGAAAACTTTATTGATCCTGGAGGAAATTGCTTAAGATTTATAACATTATACCGTTATGAATCTAAAAGGAATGCTACAGCATTTTCTACTTACCTACAACATTTTTGGGTGCAGCTGGTGGTCTGGTGGTTAGGGACATACCCCTGTCACTAGAAAGTCGTGGGTTTGAATCCTGCTAGTAGCACCTCTGAGGAACCCTTGAGAAAGGTACTGTCTCTATACTACAATGCTCCCCGGACGCTATGTTCCTGGCTGCCTGCTACTTCAAAGGAGTTAAATGTTGACAATAATTTTGTGCTGTTCACACTGTCTGCTGTGGTGAATTCATTACAAAACAGACATTTTACTAACATACATACTAACATTATTCTTCCTAATGGAAAAGTAATCTCAGATTATTTTACACATATCTTTCTTCCTCCAGCTGAGAGAGTTTTTCCTCGCCTCTGTCGCCTTTGGCTTACTCAACTCACTAGGGGCTCGGACCTGGACTCTGTAAAGCTGCTTTGTGACAACTTGCTTGTAAAAAGCGCTATGTAAATAAAAATGAATTGAATTGAATCTTTGAGTAAAAAATTCATAGAAGTGTTCTACTAAATTACATGTTTTGAGTAAACCTTTGATAGGGAATTCACTGGCTTTTGCAAATGGGTTTTTTGTATTTGGATTTTGCATCAAAAATATTGGCCACTAATGAGGAGCTAAACTTGGCAGTCCTGGGATTCAAACCAACAACTTTGTGATCACATGGTCAACTCCCTAACCACTAGGCCACCAGAGTTTGAAATAGAGCATGCTAATAGCATGCTAAGTGTGTGTGTGAATGTATAGGGTTCTATGTAGCAAGTCTGAGTGAGACAGGAAATCCGTTACAAGGTGTCTCTTCTTATCTCCACAGCAACAACAAGCCGCAGGCCTCCCACGCACAGCAGCTAGTTATCCACAAGCAGGGTTTCCTCATGCTCTGTACTTCAGTGTGTCACTCCAGTGTCTCTCTTGGAAAACATCCAGGTTATCTCATCCAGTGCTATATAGAAAATTCCAGTGCCCTCCGACTGAAACCAGGTTCTGTGACACAGGCTCAAATTCCATAACCTGCAGTCCTGCTGTGTCCAGCAATGCATGCTATAACTGAAAGTCTAAGACAGTGCCAAATTCCTCACTCATTGTCTCATTGACAAACCCTGGACCTGCTTGCTAATTAGTTGCAATATCTGGCCTACTGAAAACATGATATACTGCAGTTACTTAGAGAATTGCACAAGGCCTTCATGCAGTTTGCTTTTTTACATTGGATGAGAAGTCCCACGATAAATATACAGACTGGCAAAAAGCACCCAAGCAAATTAGTCAGAATCTCAGGAATGTCTGACTCAAGTTACTTTTTTTAAAGACAGCAAAATGTCATATTTATATGATGTTCAGTATCTGAAGTTCACACTGGAACTGTGAAGCTAATAATAGGTAGTAAAATGAACGCCACAAAACATGATGACTGCCTTTGGGGAAAGGGTTTTGTGTAATTTCTATATATATATATATATATATCTATATATATTTCTATATATATTAGTATTCATTTAAGCTGCAGATTTCAAAGAGAGGATGAGGGTTGCCAACACTCTTTGTCAAATCCTTCAAAATGAATGCACAAAGCTACAGGTGATTTTCTTTTAACTGAATTTGTGTGTCTGGGTCTGTGTGTGATTGCATGGATGCTTATTTGAAATGGAAGTGTGCCCCCAGAGTTAAAAAGTTTGCTTGTATCTTTGAGGCTAATAAAGTGAGACAAAATGCCTCCTTCAATGACCCTAGGAGGTCAGTGACAGATGGGGCCAGCTCCCGCAGCTGCTGTGAGGTGGGGATGTGAAGGTCAAAGGTCTGCTCCATGGGTCCGGCAGGCACACACACATCCATGCACATGCATACAAACACAAAGAAACTTTTTTGATGATGTTTGCCCCACAGAGAGTTGGAGTCTGGACTAGTGTCTTTCTCTTGGCTGCTGTCACCATAAATCACCTAATTTGCAGGACAATCTTACCACAATGTGAGTGAATTCCTGAAAATAAATATTGTAGCACAAAACATAACTATAATAGTTATTGCTCTGATGGTTTTAGCAAGAATGTTTTTATGAAAATATCAACTGCCTTTTACAGTCGTGGCCAAAATTGTTGGCACCCCTGAATTTTTTCCTGAAAATGCACAATTTCTCCAAGAAGACTATTGCAATTACAAATGTTTTGGTACACACATATTTATTTCCTTTATGTGCATTGGATCAACACAAAAGAAGCTGAGAAAAAAGTCACATTTGACATAATTTTACACAA
>JBBPCY010066924.1:0-12247 GCA_037974405.1 Brachyalestes nurse
TGTGTTTGTGTGTGTGTGTGTGTGTTTGTGTGTGTGTGTGTGTGTGTGTGTGTGTGTGTGTGTGTGTGTGTGTGTGTTTATATGGCTGATTTAGAGGCAGAAGGACTCAAAGTGATGGATCTTATGACTAGTCCATTTTACAAGAAGTGCAGATCGGATGTCTGTGACTGTGCTATTCAGTCCAATATAAAAAACCCTCATCTGGTTGCATGAACTACTCTGCATGACGTATGAAACTGGAAAAGAAAAAGGAGAGCTCGACTATACGTGCATACCAATAGTGAATGGAAACATGTAGCCAGTGATCAGGAATTACTGGTGGCTCACTTTATTGTGGCCTGAACCTTTCCTTTAAAAGATCTTCCACTCACCCCAGATGCAGCCATGACATGTCCAAAGCTACGGGCAATAGAAGTAAATACACACTCAAATCTTTTACTGTAAACATTGGATGCGGTTTGAGCAGGTCTAGAGAGGTCTTGGAGACGAGAGAGAACATTTTATTATGAAATCTTTCAGATGGGAGGAACCTTTAGCCACAGTTTCAGTCCGGTTGAGTTTTCTTTGGCCGGTTCTCCTCTCGGCCAGAGTAAATGGAGTAAAATCAGGAATGTGTGGTTTAGGTGTCAGAACCACTGTAAAAGCCCAGCCAGTCACAGAAGCAAACATGAAAACCTAACATTCAGGCCTGGATGTGAAGCTAACCTCCTAGAACCTGTCTGTCTGGGTCCACCAGATGTTGGTGGGGGGCCACAGTTTCTGCATACTTAAACAGTCGTGAGCTCCCAGAGGAAAGGAACATCTAGAATAAGATCTTCTCTGTCCTGTTTCTCCTAAGCAGAACTGAACTCAGTTTAACATCAACATGGGATTCTGACCCTTTTCTCCCACTTCTTAAATTCAGCTCCTGAGAAAGAGCTTCCTCTAATCTCAGCCCGATCCCAGTTTAAGATCTTCAAAGGAAATTCTTTTCTCTCACAGCTCTGATGTTTGTTCAGCTCAGATCATCAGGTCTTCAGATCAACCAGAAGATCCAGAAGAAATTTTGTTTTTTTTTATAAATGAGTTGGTGATCAAATTGTGTGGGGGGGTGTTGGTGGCCTAGTGGGTAGGATACTTGCCTCTGGACCAGGAGATCATGGGTTTGAATCCTACCTTCAGCACCACCACTGGGTTCTTTCACAAGACCCTTAACCTCAAGACTGCCCCCTGTAGTTAGGGAATGGAAGTTGCATTGGATAAATTTATCAGCGTCTGATAAATAATGTAAATGTTTACAGAAAGGATTTGGGTGACTGCTGACATCTGAAGTTAGTGATGTTAGCCGTGTAGTCTAACACGTATAGAGCCACAGCGAGCAGGGAAAATAAAAACGAAGCCAGGTAAAAGTGAGGACAGGCGAATTCTCTGGGCCTCAGCAGGGATCATCACAGGTGGCAGGGAGTAAATGTCCCCTTCACCAATAAACATGTCTGGAGATTATCCAGTGTTTACGGCCTGGCATGCTGTCTTCCTCTGTGCTCGATCAAAAGTCTGGGACATCCCCACCCTCACAGTCTGACCGCTCCTTCACCCTCGCGGAGAGGGAATACAATCGCGGCGGCTCGTCTCGGGCGCTGCGTATGCTGGTTCCAGCTAGCTCAGGCGCGGCTCGCATCCGTCAAGATGTCATCGGCTCCTTCTCCCCACGCAGACAATTTAACCTGGTTGTGTCAAGTACATGATGAGTGTCCGGCTTTATAAACGGAGCCAAGCGGGGGGCAGGGGGGGTAAAATGTCTTTTCATGCCTGAGTTTCGCTGGCTATGTGAGGACCGGAGCAGTTGGGAGTCAGATTTCATCAGTGAAAACAGCAGCTCTGCTAGCACTGTGAAAGACACTGTGTTCTTAACACTTCACTGATTTACACCCTCACTATGCACCATAAAGAAAAACACTGCTGTGATCTGACCGATCCTGACTCTTCCCACAAATACCAGTCCTTTGTAGTGAAGCCCAGGTAGTTTAGATTTGCTGCATAATACCGAGTTATGAGTCTAAGATGCTACACTCAAGAGTCATCAGAGACGCCCCAGAAAACGGGGACACCCTAAACGTTCCCTGTTTTTGACTCTGAATGAAAAACAGAGTGGAAAGAAAGGCCAGACAGAAGATCAGACAGATATGATCTCCGGGTCTACTGGAATGAAGAAAAGAGGAGAAGTGTGACTCCCTGAACCTGATGGACAACTGTGCGATTTCCTGAGCCAGTTGATAAAATTACTCAGTCAGTGCCAAGTTTTACCAGTCGGCCTCCATCATTTATTACTGTCCAGCAGGCAACAAAAGTGAAACCAGCTCTGTACCACTGGACATGTCCATGGTTTTCACTCCTGATATCTCCTCGCCTTAGCTATGCTACCAAGTTGGACTATGCTGTTGTAGCTGCAGGATGAATCCACCATGTTAGCAGAATTATATTAAAAACTAGAGAGAGAGAGAGAGAGAGAGAGAGAGAAAGAGAGCAAAAGAGAGGGAAAGAGAGAGAGAGGGAAAAGAGAAGGAGAGGGGGAGAGAGAAAGAGAGAGAGAGAGGGAGAGAAAGAAAGAGAGACAGAAAGATCCAGAGGGAGAAAAAAGAGAGAGAGCGCTAGAGAGAGAGTGAGAGAGAGAAAAGAGAAGACTGATTTAACACACTGTTCAACTCAATCAGACCGATTTAACACACTGTTCAACTCAATCAGACCGATTTAACACACTGTTCAACTCAACCAGACCGATTTAACACACTGTTCAACTCAACCAGACCGATTTAACACACTGTTCAACTCAACCAGACTGATTTAACACACTGTTGAACTCAACCAGGCCAATTTAACACACTGTTCAACTCAACCAGACTGATTTAACACACTGTTGAACTCAACCAGACCAATGGTTCCGGCGCCCATGCATATATATAAATATATATATATATAAAAATCAGAACTTCTCCTGTTGTTGTAAAATGACCTGAACTCCCCTGCAGTGCGAAGACTGGTCCAGTCTAGTCCAGTGCTGATCTCTAGTGTTTGCAGTGTGGAAGTGAAGCTCAGCCTACAGACAGCTTTAGAAGTGTTTTCATTTAAACATATTTTATATTAGCACAGGTACATATTAAAGAAAATTCAATATTATAGAATATTCCTTAGAATACATATTAAAGGTACATATTAAAGCACATACAGATCAATGTAAAGATCAATAAGTAGATTAGATAGATTGATTAGATAGATAAATAGACAGACAGACATATTTATAGATTTTGATGTTTTGACTGAAAGAGGTTTTAGTCCTTATATAAAGTGTTGGTTATAACTAATCAGTCATCCCTAGAAACCTTCTGCTAAAAGAGACATTTGTCAACAAACACTGTCCGTTCCCACATTCAGTAATTCCGGGAACATACCAACTGTGGAGTGGGGCGGGGGGGTGGGGGGGGCTGGAGGGAAGGAGTGAGGAGGGAAAAGAGAGAGAGGGAGGAGGAAAAAAAAGGACGAAAGGTTCAGACAACAAGAGGGAACAGCACAGGAAATCTGTGAGTATTAAAGATTATTTCAGAATATTTTTATAGAAACCATTAAATTCTCACAGCTGACTGACGGCACCATGGTGGGCTGAAGGGTTTTCAGTAGTGAACTCACGATGCTGTGGTGAGAATAATTCTGCTTTCATCCTTACACAGCCATACGAGTGTCACACATTATTATTATGAAACATGATCAGCTTTATAAGCTTTTTTACACATTTTTTACGGCCATACAAACTTTAAACCTGTTAACAGTGGAGAAAGTGTGTGTGTGTGTGTGTGTGTGTGTGTGTGTGTGTGTGTGTGTGTGTGTGTGTGTGTGTGTTTGAGCACGTGCCCATATATGGTGTGAAAGTGCCATTTTCAAATTAATTTCTCATTCACAGTGTATTTGCTTTAGTGCACCAAAAAATGCAACAGTGCCCATAAAACTCTGACTATAATAATGTTCTAAGGTGTGGAAGCAGTAAGTTAATGAGTGACCAAAACTTAATAAGGCATGGGAACAAAATACCTAAGTTCTGGCCACAACTTAGAATATGATAAAAATGCTGTGATCGTTAGGACATGACAAAGAATGACGAAGATGTGGGAACGAGATCATTAAGTTGTGATCATTATTGGCCATGACAGGTATGTTGAAGGAATAAGATAATAAGTCAGTTGTGATCATTAAGTACTTGCCATGTACTAGTAAGTTCCAAGAATGAGATAATTAAGTTGTGAGAATGGCTTAGTAAGGTAAGAGAATGAGATAATTAAGTTGTGAAAATGGCTTAGTAAGGTAAGAGAATGAGATAATTAAGTTGTGAGAATGGCTTAGTAAGGTAAGAGAATGAGATAATTAAGTCATGGCCATGACCTAGTTGGTTCTGAGAATGAGAGGATTACATTGTAGCCATGACTTAGCAGGTTCTGAGAATGAGATAATTATGTTGTGGACATGGGATATGGCACAGTAAGTTGAAGGAATGAGATAAGAAATCATGGTCACAGTTTATTAAGTTGTGAAGTTAAGTGGCCATTTTTGTAACACATGAACACATCACAGCACAGCAGTGTGAAATTCTTCCTCTGTATTTAACCGATTCATCAAGTGAAGCAGTAGGCAGACAGCAACACAGCACTCAGGGAGCAGTGTGTGGGGACTGTACCTTACTCAAGGGTGCCTCAGTAGTGCCATTGGCAGTCCTGAGATTCAACCCCACAACCTTCCAATTTCAGGGGCAGCTCCCTAACCACTAGGCCCCCAGCTGCCCCCTGAGGGAATGGAATAATCAAGTTGCGGCCACGACTTAGTAAGTTGAGGGAATGTGAAAATTAAGTGGTGAGAATTACTTAGTGAGTTACAGAAATAAAATAAAGTCATAATTTTTAAGTATTGGCCATGAGAATGAGATAATTAAGTTGTGATGGTCAGGTATTGGCACAGACTTGCTAAGTTGCTGGAATGAGATAATGAAGTCATGGTCATGATTTAGTATAACAACAGTTAAACTTTTTTCTGATGTCTTTTTAAGTTGTGGTTATACATTACTTTTTAAGATGACATATCCCAAGCCAGTGTGTGTGTGTGTGTGTGTGTGTGTGTGTATGTCGACAAGGAAAGGTTTAGGAAAACACATTCTTTAGTGTGAACTCATGTCTTGGACTCTAAATGCTAACTGACACAACATGTGCCAGTACAGAGAAATATAGTCAGAGAGAGAGAGAGAAAGAGAGAGAGACAGAGAGAGAAAGAGTGAGAGAGAAAGAGAGAGAGACAGCATGAGACATGGGGAGAGAGAGACAGAGAGAGAAAGAGTGAGAGAGAAAAAGAGAGAGACAGCATGAGAAATGGGGAGAGAGAGAGACAGAGAGAGAGCGAAAGAGAGAGAGAGAGAGACAGGGAGAGAAAGACAGAGAGAGGCAGAGAGAGAAAGAGTGAGAGAGAAAGAGAGAGAGACAGCATGAGAAATGGGGAGAGAGAGAGACAGAGAGAGTGAAAGAGAGAGAGAGACAGGGAGAGAGAGAAAGACAGAGAGAGGCAGAGAGAGAAAGAGTGAGAACGCGAGAAAGAGAGAGCATGAGAGATGAAGAGAGAGATATACAGAGAGAGAGAGAGACAGAGAGAGAGAGCGAGAGAGAGATGGAACAGCTGTAACTGATATCCCTTAATTACAGAGTGAGAACACACACTGAAAGCATGAACACATCCATAAATAAAAGTGGATGGATGCGGGATGAACTCATGTTCTATGCACATCTGTCTCTCTCTGTAACTCTGTCTTCATGTGAGTTGCATGCCTAAAACTCTCTAAACAAACTGAGGAAATCTGACAGGCAATGAGAAAAGCTGTGGTAAAAGAGCGGTGATTTTATGTTGTAACAGTGCTGCAGGCGAGAGTCTGGGGTTTCTGGACATACTTACTGGCTGACACAATCCTGATTAGCATGACTAGCCTAGTTGGCATACAAGGCAATCACTAAAACACTCGGTATAAACAAAAGCACTTCACCTCAAACATAACCCACATGGTTTGTCATTTTGTTTGACTATTTAGTATTCCAACTTCAGTAATAATTTTTGATGGGGTAAATTTGGTTAAAGAGGCCTCATGGTGGTGCAGTGGGTAGCACTGTTGCGTCACACCTCCAGGGTGTGTGTGTGTGTATGTGTGTGTGTGAAGTCTGCATGTTCTCCTCGTGGTGGTGTGTGTTCCCTCCCGGGTCTCCGGGTTTCTCCCATAGTCCTGAGACAAGCTGTCAGGTGAACTGGGGATTCTAAATTGACCGTAGGTGTGTGTGTGTGTGTGTATGTGTGTGTGAGTCCCTGCCTGGCACCCGTAGACCCACTATGAAACACAATGTACTTAAAATGTGCTTAACGCTACCTTAATTTACCCCAGAAAATATGCCAAATCCCCTCATTTGAATTAAGTGGCCATTAATTTGTTAACCGATCCCTTAATTTTACCTTAAAAGTGAATTTAAGTGTGAAACCCCTTAATCCTTAACATAAGGCATTAATACAGGAGGTTCAGTTATTTAAGGGGCAAATTTGAAAAAGTGGGAAATTCAGTAGTTTGACCCCTTAATCAGCCTTAATCTGTGCACTTTTCCCCTTAATTTTCCTTCATTTTCTGGAAATGAAGGTCAAAATTAAGGTAATTTTAAGGGGTAAAATTAAGGGGTTTGGTTTTGTAGTGATGATACTTTATTTAGTGTTCTTTGTTTAGTTTTATATATAACAAAATTAGTGTTAAAAACTGCAACACTAACATGGCTGATAAGCTTCCATTATTTGTTAGCTGCATTAGCCTAGTAGCTCTAGTGCTAAAATTAAAGATTTAAACACCAGATATTGACTACATCTGGCATGACTGGGAAAGGAGCGGTTGTGAAAAAATAGCCCATTTACTCTAGCTTGAAAGAAAAGACAAGAAAAGTAAAGACTAAAGTAGCTAATCAATAATGAAAGCTTTAGCAACATTACACGTAGCTCCAGTGCTAAATCTAAAGAGACAAAGTTCAGATTCTAAACAGTCTTGGCTGTGTGGCGTGAGGGGGGATTGCTTTGATATGACCTGCTGAAAAATAAAATACCCCCCTAGAAAAGAAAATAGCACCGAGTGCATCTTAAAAGAAAATAATCTAAAATAAAATATGGGATTTGATGGTAAACGAACAGGGAATTCATGCTGTGCACCTTAAAGGGGTGGTGAATGGAGTCTCAGGTGGCTAAAGCAAACTCTGGCTAGTTCTGTGGTCTTTCTCTCCACAGCTCCTCCACAACACCCGGTCAGCCCCGGCAGGATGGGCAGCTACCCAACCGCTCTTCTCCTGTGCTGTTTCTATGGTAACGTCAAATGGACCAACACAAACCAATCACGTTAATTACTGCTGATGAAGCGTTACGTGTTCTCCTCACCCAAAAAAAGGATTGTCATATTGTTGTGGTTGTTGTTTTTTTCCACAGGACTCGTGGCAGTCGGTGCCCAGGAGACGGGTAGGCCAAACTTTAATGCCGGGTTTTACTGAAAGGGGTCAACAAGAATTTCCTTGCTTTTAAGAATGTCTCCAAATGCACCATTCATTCTTTAATCTGACATGTTTATGATGTCACAACCATGGACATATGACCACCCATTTGGCCTGCGGCAGTCCTGTCCAACCCATTCATCCTCCAGCAGTATAATTCCGCAATTCAGCCAACAGTAGTGTAGCCCCTCCCATCTTCCCCTCCAACAATGTAGCCCCTCCCATCTCCCATCCTACAATGTAGCCCCTCCCATCTTCCTCTCCAACAATGTAGCCCCTCCCATCTTCCCCTCCAACAGTGTAGCCCCTCCCATCTTCCCCCTCCAACAATATAGCCCTACCCATCTTTCACATTCAACAATGTAGCCCTACCCATCTTTCACATTCAACAATGTAGCCCCACCCATATCCCCCCTTCTACAATGTAGCCCCACCCATCTTCCCCCTCAACAATGTAGCCCCACCCATCTTCCCTCTCCAACAATGTAACCCTGCCCATCTTCCCCCTCCAACAATGTAACCCTACCTATCTTCCACCAACAATGTAGCCCCACCCATCTTCCCCCACCAACAATGTAGCCCCTCCCATCTCCCCCCTCCAACAATGTAGCCCCTCCCATCTTCCCCTTCAACAATGTAGCCCCACCCATCTTTCCTCTCCAACAATGTAGCCCTGCCCATCTGCCCCCTCCAACAATGTAGCCCCACCCATCTTACCTCTCCTGCAATGTAGCCCCACCCATCTTCCCCCTCCAACAATGTATCCCTACCCATCTTCCCCAACAATGTAGCCCCTCACATCTTTCCCCTCCAACAATGTAGCCTTGCCCATCTTCCACTCCAACAATGTAGCCCCACCCATCTGCCCCAACAATGTAGCCCCTCACATCTTCCCTCGCCAACAATGTAGCCCCTCACATCTTTCCTCTCCAACAATGTAGCCCCACCCATCTGCCCCCAACAATGTAGCCCCTCACATCTTCCCTCTCCAACAATGTAGCCGTGCCCATCTTCCACCTTCAACAGTGTAACCCTACCCATTTTCCCCCTCCTACAATGTAGCCCCACCCATCTCCCCCCTCCAACAATGTAGCCCCACCCATTTCTCCACCAGCAGTTTAGCCCCGCCCATTCTGTGTAAGACCGTGCAGAGTGATTAAACAATGTGATGTTCATGGCTGTCAGGATGCAAATGGATCACTGTGGCCTTCCAATTGATCTACACATCCAAAAGGAGTGGCTGAACTCTGTCAGTTTTAAAACCAGCCTGTTTAATGCTGAAGGATCAAGAAAGGTTGTGTAGAAATGAATTATTCGTGCTATCACTGCATAAAAACAACTTTATCAGGAGAACAAACTAAAAGAAGTAAAAATCAGAGAGGGGTCTCTTTAATGATGCTGTATTGGGGTGTTTGTGTGTGACATTGCTGTTTTTCAGAGACTCCACTACCGTACTTTGAAAATGGTGAAGAGGCATCAGGTCAGCAGGATACTTTGTATATATATATATATATATATATGTAGTATTGCGTTTGGAAAGTGTGTGTGTGTGTGTTTGTGTGTGTGTGATGGATACAGAGGGAAAGGAGTGTGACGTGTGTTTGTCGTTTAGACTGCAGAGAGGAGATGTACCCCTGCACCAGGATGTACTCCGTCCACCGGCCTGTAAAGAGATGCATCCACTCCCTGTGCCTTTACAGGTAACACACACTCACACACACACTCACACACACACACGCACACACACACACATATTTTTACACAGTCTTATTTTAGCTTTGAGACTAAACTGGAGGAAAGTCTGGATATGAACTGCATTAGAACTCCTCTCTGAGTTGTTTTTGTCCTCCTGTCTGTCTGCCCTGTGGTGTGTCCCCAGTCTGCCGCGGGTGTACGTGATCAATAAGGAGATCTGCGTGAGGACGGTGTGTCAGCACGAGGAGATTCTGAAAGGTGAGGAAGTGAAGATGATCTGAAGAAACAGAGGAAGTGATTTGAAGTGATTTCAAATCTGAAGTGATTTGTGTTTGTCAGCCGTCTGGGAGGTTTCAGGCCGAGACTCTCACGGCTCTGGTGAAACAGTGTCTCAGACTTCAGGCAGCGTGATGAGAAATAAACAGAGAAGCGACTGAGTTCTGCAGGCATTAAGACCTGCAGCAGCTCGGCCTCATCACCTCTCACCCACAGTGACCTTTACAGATAAAACAGAGTGTTACAGATATTCTCTCTCTCTCACTCTCCCTCTCTCTCACTCTCTCTTTTTCTGTTTTGCTCTCTCTCTCTCTCTCTCTCACTTTCTCTCCCTTTGTTATCTCTTTTCCTCTTTTCCGTCCATTTCTTTCTGCCTCTTCTCTCTTTACCCGTCTCTCTCCCTCTTCTCTTTTTTGCTCCATATCCCTCTCTCTGTCTCTCTCTCTCTCCCTCTGTCTCTCTCTGTCTCTCTCTCTCCCCTTCTCTCTGTCTCTCTCTCTCGGTCTCTCTGTCTCCGTCTCTCTCTCTCTTTCTCTCTCTCTCTCTCTCTCTCTCTCTCTCTCTGTCTCTCTCTCTGTCGCTCTTTCTCTCTCTCTCTCTCTCTCCCTCTGTCTCTCTCTGTCTCTCTCTCTCGCTCTCTCTCTCCCCTTCTCTCTGTCTCTCTCTCTCTCCCACTGTCTCTCTCTCTCTCCCTCTGTCTCTCTCTGTCTCTCTCTCTCTCCCCCCTTCTCTCTGTCTCTCTCTCTCCCCCCTTCTCTCTGTCTCTCTCTCTCTCCCCCCTTCTCTCTGTCTCTCTCTCAGCTGAGTTGTGCAGAGAGAGGTCCGGATGGCCCAGACGAACCCAGAGGTCCACCAGGAAGCGCTGTCACCGTGGAAAGAACAGAACATGGGCAAGCAAGGACTAAACCAGAGAGAGAGAGACAGAGAGAGAGAAACAGAGAAAGAGAGACAGAGAGAGAGAGAGAGAGAGAGAGAGAGCGAGAGAGAGGGAGAGACAGAGAGAGACAGACAGACAGAGAGAGAGATAGAGATGAAAAGATAAGTGAAGAGAGCAGCAGGAATTTACAATTTTTACATACACAAAAAACATTTAAACACTTTGTTCCACTTTGAGCCTCCTGTTCCTCAGACCCAGTTTAAGTCTAAGACTAAACTAAAGAGGATTTTAATGATGGAACACATTTCAACTTAATCTCTATTTACTGTGCCTGTGATGAACAGAAGACCCTCTGACTCAAACCCACCACTGCAGGGGCTAAACTCAAATAAACCGCTGTAATATCGGCCTGTCTGAGGTCACGGTGGAATCAGAAAGTGGTTCCGGTCACTTTCCCTTTCCCCGGAAGGTTTTCTGGTATCCATAGCACTTGAACTCTGTCCACACCACTATACAGATTCTTTTTTCAGGAGAAGTAGTCCTGAAAAGAACCAAATTACACGATTTTACAGACTTTTGGACTTTTACTTTCACTGGAGTCAGTGGGGTTTTCTGTTCAGATAAAGAATGAGTCAAAAAATACTGGTTTATTCCTTTAATCCTTTAATTCCTTTCATTCCTTTAAGTAAACCAGCTCTGCGGTTCTAGGGAATACTGTAGTCTGTACTGTTCCGTACGTTTTCACTGACCTGCTCAGGACGTCCCGCAGCTCAGCCTTGAATTTTTCAGATGTTTTCATTCCAAGTATTTAAATGTAATTTTGATTCTTGGATTTTATTCATAAAAACACCTGGGGGGTCCATTTCCGTCCCACCAGGAGACTGGCCACTAGGAAGCCTGCAAAAAGGGCTCAGTAATTCTGCATCACAGTATCAGAACTTTAATCTTCTTCTTCTTCTTCTTCTTCTTCTTCTTTTGGCTGCTCCCAATAGTGGTCACCATAGCGGAACCTCTTTTTTCCTCTTGACTCTTAGCTCCATCCTCATCATCCTTCTTCTGACATAATCAGCATTTTTCTTCTGCAAATGTCCAAACCAGTGTAATCTCACCTGTCTGGCTTTGTCTCCTGAGCCGTCACTCTGATAGACGCATCCCTGACCCTCTCCATCCTCTTCAGAGTCTTCAGCTCTGCCATCTCCAGCTCTGTCTTTTCTTCAGTGCCACCAGTGCCACCAGTTATCAGCACCATGTTATTTTTTGTATTATCTCCTATCTATTGTAACTAAATGTAGCAAATAAAGAGCTTTTATGTCCAGTGTGAGACATACGTTTACTCGCTTGGTAGTACTTTACTGAAGGTCTTCTGACATAAACCTGTGTAAATGTTTATGAAAGCGCTTTCCCTCAAACATCAGGCTGTCTTTTCTGTCCTTCCACCTTAGCCTCTGACACATGGAGGACTAAAACCCCTCAACTCCTCCCTGAACCCCTCAAACTCCCCTTGAACCTTTCAACCCCCCGAACCCCTCAAACCCCCGCAACCCCTCAATCCCCCTGAGCCCCTTAAACCCCCATGAACCCCTCAAAGCCCCTCGACCACACCATTTCCTTTCTGACACCTCTCAACTCCCCCAGACCCCACAACTGCCCTCAACCTCCCCAACTCCCTGACTCCACAACTGCCCCCAACCTCCCCAACTCCCTGACTCCACAACTGCCCTCAACCTCCCCAATTCCCCTAGACCCCACAGCTGCCCTCGACATCCCCAACTGCCCTCAACCTCCCCAACTGCCCTCAACCTCCCCAACTCCCCCAGACCCCAAAACTGCCCTC
>JBBPCY010066965.1:0-12245 GCA_037974405.1 Brachyalestes nurse
TGTGTGTGTGTGTGTGTGTGTGTGTGTGTGTGTGTGTGTGTGTGTGTGTGTGTGTGTGTGTGTGTGTGAGAGTGTGTTTGTTCCAGTTTGTGTGTGTGTGCCAGTGTGTCCACATGTGACTGAATGTGTTTGTCTTCTGTGCTCCAGGCTAAATGCATTAAGACAGGACCCGGCACCCGCAGGTGTGAGTGTGTTAGGGGGTGGAGAGAGGATGGAGATGAATGTCAGCCTATTAATAACTGCCTGGATCCCTCCAGAGGGGGGTGCCATTCTAATGCCTCCTGTGTCCATGTGGGCCCGGGACAGGTGAGAGGAGCGCCAGCCTAGCCTTACAATCCAGCCTAGGACTTCTTCCAATTCAGGGGTGCTTGAGTTTTACATTTTGTGGGATGTTAAGGGTGTGTCTGGGAAACCAAATACTCTGTTAACTTTTCCAGCTGTCAGTATTAAAATGCTGAATGACTCTCTAGGTTTTGCTTGCTTGACACACATATTTACATTTACAGCATTTGCTGCAAATGCTTTTGTCCAAAATGACTTACAGTCTACCATTTTAAACAGGTAACACTCTAATAGATTCGTCCAAAGCACATTTAGCAACCTAAGAAAAGTTCTGAAAATTTCCCATTGGCCCTCTAAAGTCTCCAAGTTGAGGACCACTGTTTCATAATATGTTTGTCAGGCAAAAACATATCACCACTAAAGAGATTTTACATTTTAAGATTTCTCAGATGCTGATATTGGTGAAAAATACATTTTCAGAATTTTATGTGTTCAGAATGTTCTGTTTTGGACATTTCTTATAACTTTTGTTTATCTAAAATATTTTTTTGTTTTGCATTATTTCATTCAAGGTATTTATTTGAACTGAATAAAACCAGTTAAGCTGCTTGTCGCTTTTTAGGCTGAACTGATGACCCATTTTTACAGTATTAATATCCTGTGCTTGTGTTGTGGCCTCAATGTTAGTTTCACTGCTTTATTTCAGAATTACTGTGTCTGTAAGAAGAATTACTTCGGCAATGGGAGAGACTGTGAGCCTATCAATGAGTGTGTAACACAGACAGGAGGTTGTCACCAGTGGGTAAGCGAGTCAGAAATACACACACTTTCAAACATCTTCAAAACTATAACACTCATTCAGAGATATATGAAAAATAAATACTGTAAAGCAAATGCATTTCAGGTTGTCATTTCATTAGTGTACATGTTTCATTATTGGATTATACCTTCAGGCCACTTGCTCAGATGTGGGTCAGGGGAGGTTCCAGTGTGTGTGCCTGCCCGAGTTTTCAGGAGATGGAAATATTTGCTATGGAAATCTGGCACAGGTATGAAACTCAGCTAAAATGATGATGACTGCTACAAATTTGTTCATCAACATTCAACATTAATTACACCGTCGCATGTAATAGACATAATGGAATTTAAGGACATTGTTTATCATCCCAAACCTCCCAAACCACAGTTTTAGAGTTTCCCACGCTCCCCACACTCCCAAACCAACTAATTTACTAATTAACAGGCTTTTACTGTGTTGAGGTATGTGTGTCAGAGTTGGGAAGACACTAAAAAGTGCAGAACATAGTATTTGTGCAACCAGGACCAAGGTTGGGAAGCACTGTTCTCTATCATTTGAGAACTGCAGCTGTCCTTTATAACACGTAAACATTTCATAGACATATAGAAGCTAATGGATTAAAATCTTTTTAGATGAACTTGCACTGACTTTAAGAATGCTTTTGCCTTCTCTAGTTTATGTCCCATTTTGGAAATAAGTGCTTTTTTGTGCAGTGACGACACACATGTTCAATACATTGAGAAGCAGGAATATTGAAAGAATGTTTACATTCTTCCATTTTGTTCTTTAGGAAATGGAAATCAATCCTGACATGATGGAATTTACAACATGGGTTTCTGTAAGTTTCAGTTCTAACACTTTTCAGGATTAAAGGAAAGGATCCGTTTGAATTTACCACTTGACCCATGCAGCTGATCAGCCAAGACATGTTTAGAGTCCAAATTTTGCTTCTTTAGTTTAAAACCAGAGCTAAAAGGCTAATGTTGCTATGAAACACTAGAAGTCAATATTCACCCCAATCAGTTTCACAGAACTTCTCTCAACTCACCCAAACCTCATTTGACACTTCATTACAGAAGCTACAGGCAGTAGAAAACACAGGGGCTGGAAAGGGCTGGTGAATCTGATTCTGCTGACTTTGTGCTGGTTGTTGCTGCAAAAACTGATTCCTGATCAGCACTCCTACTCTTGAAGTGGACCGTGAAAACAGACCTGGTTGTCCAAAAAGTGAGCACATCAACAAGTGTGTGCCAGTGTAATGAAGATCTGGATGTAATTGTAATATGAGTGGGTTGAGAGATGTTTTGGGGATGTTTTTACAAAAAAGATTCGGGTGACTATTTACTTCTATGTGAGCAATGTTAGCCTGTATCCAGTTCTAAACTAAAGGACCGAATTTGGACCAAAAAAATGGCTAATTAATACATTTGCGGCAAGTAAAAAAATTGTTTAAATCAGATTTTCTTCCAATTTTTTTCTTTAGGCTCATGAACTCATTTAAATATGTTCTTAAAGTCAGTCATTTATGCATATATTTTTTAAATAATTAACAATATGTCCTAAAAAGTGACATGGGACTGTCAGGATTTGTTTGTAGCTGATCTTTGAAGGATAGAGACTGTAACATCTTTTTGAATCATTATGTACAATGTAAAGAAATGCAATAACTGACTAAATGCAGTACATTCCCTCTGTGTTATCATATGTGTGTTGAGTTCCCCTTTTGTCCTGTATTGGTCCACAGCAAGCAGGTCTCACGCAGCTGCTGTCTGAGACAGGGAACAAGACTCTTTTTGTGCCTTCAGCAAAAGCTATCAGCAATTTGAGTCAAGAAGACAAGGATTTTTGGCTGTCCAGCAGCAACCTTCCCAGTCTGGTCAAGTGAGATCACGGTTACAGTGTTTTCTGGATATTGAATTTTAACCGCATGCTTTTGATGTAAAAGTGTTCCTTTGATACACTGATGTAGCTTATACAGCTATTCAGAATAGACTGTTATAAACTACGCACTAAAATATAAACCTATTTGCAATTCACAATTTAAAGTATTTTGGGAAGTAGGACTGAAACTCAACATAAAAAATGGTTGGCAAATTTACATTTTCAAAGTGGCTAAAGTGAAAGTCTGGGAGCATTTTGTCAAAAGTAAGAATAAAGTAGTGGGACGACTGGTGGCCTAGTGGTTAGGGATTTGCCTCTGTGATAATAAGGTTGTGGGTTCGAATCCCAGTACTTTTAGTGGCACCACTGAGGTTCCCTCGAGCAAGGTACAGTCCCCACACACTGCTCCCCGTGCTCTGCGTTCCTGGCTGCCCGCTGCTTCACTTAGTGAACAGGTTAAATGGGTTAAATACAGAGGAAGAATTTCATGCTGTTAACACTATGTGCTGTGTTCACGTATAACAGATGGACACTTTACACAAGTCAGATTTAGTTTTCCACAGAAGAATGGTCAGTAAACAGTAGCTTTTCTTCCATCTTGGTGCTCTGACAACCCCAACGACAAACTTCTGTCTGAGGAAACACTCCCCGTACAAACAGCCCTAGGGCTAACACTAGTCTCTGGAATATGCTCAGCTGTATCAGTTCTGTTCAGTAGAGGTATTTAGCAGCAAAAAAAGGTTGGGAGCTCATCCTGTTGCAGTGTTACAGTAGCTAGTAACACACAACTGGTCAATGAGCAACTCATTCTGTAACCATCCACATCTACTGACTCCGTAAAATGTTTAACACTAATCTACATATTACTGTTTTATCAGTTAGTTTTAGCTGTTGCATATCATTTATAATAGCTCTAAATTAGAAGCAGGCTTAAGATAGACACATGAAGCAAAGCAATTTTAGCAATGTTGTTTTTCTACATTGATTTTACATTATTTTATTGGAAAAAGAGTGAAACGTCTTGCTACAGCTCTTCACATTTGATCAGCTAATTGGTTATTTGTTAATTACATTATTATTATCCCTACTGAAAACAAAGCGATCACAAACTGTAATGCTCTGTATAGTCATTTCTTGTCATGAAAGGAATCGAGTCATGATTAGAGAAAAAGATGAAGTGACCGTTTTTGAATGTGAGTGTTATTTTATGTTTGTTTTAATACAACATATCATTCTCTTTTCAGCTCTGTTCATCATCAAACATTTCTACAGCTTCCTACACATCATTTGTATCATTTATAAATAAAAGCTGGTTTTATATGATTGAAAACAGTGAGTCTGAACTATTTATATGTTCTAGTGCCTAACCTGTCTGCCTGTTCTTTTATTAGAAGCCACATGGTGTCTGGGGTCTTCGGGTTGACTGACCTGCGGAGCTCCCCCCCTCCTCAGCTGGTTTCCCTCTTGAAAAGAACGCTTCCTGTTTCCTGGACCAATGAGGTAAAAGATCTGAGCTTAGCGAGGCTTTGCCATCATCGTGCACACGGATGTTCCCAACTACAACCTCTTCATCTTTTTCCTTAGAGCACCACGGTTGCTGGAGCTACAATTCTATCAGGAGACATGGTTGCAAAGAATGGACTCATTCATCTGATTGACACAGCAAGTGTTCTAATTCCAAAAACACTGTAAATACAGGCTAATCCTTCAGTAGGAATGCTTTCTAACATGCTGCTGTCTCTCTTTTCCAGGTTCTGATCTCAGATCGTAAGCTGAGTGAGGGTTTACTGGAGGTGCTGAACCAAAGGCCAGAGTTCTCTCTCTTCAGAAGCTTCCTTATTGTACGTGTAGCATGTCAAATCATCTTCACCTCTCAAACGCTGAGCTTATGAGATGTTTAAATGTAAGGGTGATGTTGGGGTTATGATTAGAGGGCATGTTTGGTTTAGCATCATTTTTAATTATGAATGGTTGATTTTAATAGATATAGGCTACTCAAATACATCAGCAATAGGGTCCCTCAAAATAAAGTGTTACCAAGATATGTAGTACATAAAGTGTTGTCTCTCTTTAGTTTTTCAACAGTGAGAAACAGTGTCAGTAGCATCAAGCTTTAATTGTTTCTGATGTGTTTTAGAATTACAACCTGACTAAAGAGATAGAGACGGATTCCGGCTTCACAGCGTTCGCACCTACAAATGCAGCCATCACAGAATACCTGAAGAGTACAGGCCAGGATTCCCTGGTACCAACCATAACACACACACACACATGCATATGGTGCCAGAAACTGTACCATGTGTATTTGAGAACATGACAAGGCAAGACATTTGTCTCACTGTTGTCTACAGCATGGGAGAGCTAGAGCATTAAAAGCCCTTTATGTGCTAGGTATCAAATGAGCATTCAGTCCATCTGCCTGGAGTTTCTAGGGGAATGTTTTCTTATGAAAGTGTAGCCACTCATTTTCTGGCTGCTATAATACAAGCCACTCTAAAACATTCTTTCAGAAAACACTCCAGTGCACTATGTGGCTTTTCCTAGTGACTGGTGGTGACTGTATTCTAACCTGGAACAATAAAATAAAGACAACAAGATAAATTAATGCATTTCTGCTCTCCTACATTCATTTTGCTTTCTATTTATTGGTTAGTCTTATACTGGTAGCACTAGAAGGACATGAGAGTATTTTTCAATGGGAAAACATGAGCCACTCAATGACTGAGAGACAAGTTTTCTTAGCCTTTCTTGCTCATGTTTCTCAAGGGAGCCTATATGTTTACAAGGCACTGAACATGCACACAAACATACACAGAAGAACACAGTGTCGCCTGCACACAAATAGAGATCCACCCACATTTAAGAAGGCATATCACACACACAATACTGTCCTGTGTAACATCTGTTTTTGTGTAATCAGGCCCGAAATGTGACGCAGTATCACATTATCCAAGGGGAAACCCTGAGGCAGGCTGATCTGCGGGATGGCCTGTATAAAGAAACCATGCTGGGGTTGTCCTACCAGCTGCGCATTTTCTACAACAACAGCAACGTAGGTCAAAACGCTCCTTTATTTCTATAAACAGACTGACCAAAATTCTGTTTCAGTTCAGATGTGCATCACAGTTAGTGCATCCACGTGCAGGGGAGCAAGGTGATGTTACCTGATTCAGATATGTTAAAAGTGTGTTCTGCACATTTGGTGTTATTTAGTCCAGTCATTAACTAGTTAACAAGTTCCTTGTGTGATGGTGCAGGGAACCACTGCAAAGCTTCAGCCTCTTTCTCTCTCTTTATCCCTTTTTCAGTGGTTTGTGAATACAGCGCAGCTGAGTGTTACAGACATCGAGAGCACTAAAGGAGTGATCCACGGGATACCTGTTGTGCTGAAAATTCCTAATAACCGCTGCGACAAAACCTTCCCCAAGTTTTTTAAGGTATGGCCTGCCACTATCTACATCTTTCTCAGCACACACATATATAATTTTATTCATGAATATTTGCAGATATGTGCGGTTTCCCACAAATTAGCAGAAATCGCAAATATCCCCCGCACTTTTTTTTTTGTCTTTTTCATGGCAATATAGTGCTAAATTACTCAGAAAAATATAATTTACTAATTTTGTAACATAAATATTAACGTAAATTCAGCTACATTTCCATATAAAATATTACTGTGTAAATGTTTTATTACTGTCGAGAGAACACAAAGCAACTGTATATGAAAACCGTCTTGGGATTGAAATACCCCTCTACTCAGATTTAGGAGGTTTGAAAGTAGCCAATTCGAGAGCATTATTCATTTCTCCCTGCTGTTGATTGGCTGCTGCCCTGTGACACATCTCTGGCAGCTGCAGTCCAGCATTCCCGCATCATAACAGTTCCCATGGAGCTGTCTTGATTATACCTTTACATTTTTAAGGGTAATGTATTAAACTTTAATGTATTAAAGTTTAAAATTAAATTAGTGTTTTGGGAGCATATGTGGGAGCATATTTCTGGCATATTTAGGGTTTGCTCTATAATAATAGGCATTTACAAGAAGCTTTTACGAAATTCGTGGCTTTTCACAATCTGTTCCAATCTCTTGGCACGTAACCCCCACAAATTTCAGGGTTCGACAGAACCTGAAATATGATAATGACACTCTTTAATGAGCTGCTTGTTGAATGTGTAACATTTTTTAACCATACTGTTGTGTGCAGGGGCCGTGCATGGACTGCTTCTATCCAACTGAAAGCCGCTGCCCACCAGGAACGGAGGAACTGAAGCTGGTAAATTTTACAGATTCTCAAGCAGTTTTTGCTTAGAAGTATCCTGTTGGCCTAATCATGGCTCAAGAATTTTGCACAGTACTGTATAAATATTTATAGACATGGATTAGTGATATCACTTCTACTGGTGATTTTAATGTGCTGCTTCTACTTTTTTCTGTTCTTCTGTCCACTTTGCTGCTGTAACAATGCAAATTTCCCACCAATGGGACTAATCGAGGGTTGTCTTATCTTATCTTGGTCAGGGTTCCTTTTTCTCTTCTCTTAGGCTGTGAATCTTGGATCATGTCCTTTGCAATTTCTTGTATAATTTCTTATAATTCACCTAAACTTTTTAACTCTTAGTGAAACTGTATTTTTGTTCATATGATGTAAGCAATATTACACTGTACATTAAACTCTGAGTCTCTGGATGCAAAGAACAAAATCCTGTCCTGATTCTCTCTTTTGCCCAAAGTCAATAACGAAGATGAAATGCGCGTACAGCAAGAGAAAACATGGCATGTTCATCGGCTGCCAAGCCAGCTGTCAGAAACGCACCATTGTACGTGAGATTTCATCTTGGTGTACCATCCAGAATAATATTAGTCTATAATTCATATAATAGTAATTTAAATTGCATATATTATTTATCGGTTTTATTTATATGCAGCACTTGTGTATATAGCATAGTATATTTACATGTTGAGATTTTTCTGCAGATTTTTACTTAGATTTTATTTATACTCTCTCACTCAGGGATCAATAGTTTTCTGATTTTTATTCGGATTTTATTATTCAATATTCAAGATTCTTTGTCACATACAAAGAATGTACTTATACAAGTACATGTCGTGAAATGTGTAAGACAATAAGTGCAATAAAGTTATTAAATCATTTAAATTGAATTAAAGAGAAATTTGGGATGGCCAATATATAAATACACTATACACTATAAAAAAAACTATGGTAGTAAGTAGTAGTACTTGTAATGGTTAGTAGTAGCAGTGTCATTATTGTTGATGCTGAGCCAAGTTCTGTGCTGATGCTGTGGTCTCACTCTACCTTTCTCTGTTTATTTCTCCAGGTGAGAAATTGCTGTGAGGGGTTTTATGGCACTAACTGTGAGAACTGCCCAGGGCCGGAGGGCCAGCCATGTTTTGGTAATGGTGTGTGTCTGGATGGGATCAATGGCACCGGTGTGTGTCAGTGTAAGCCTGGCTTTAATGGCACAGCCTGTGAGACCTGCCAAACAGGCAAATATGGCATCCACTGTGACCAAGGTGACCGGCAAATCTACTTCTATATCTCCAGATTTGAGTTTATTCTGCTGATGCTCTGCATTGGAACTGAAAATCACTTACACATTCAACTTCTCATAGTACTGTTGAGCTGTTTTCTCCTGGACATAGTTATGCTTTACTTTCCACTCTGCGTCCAGTGTTGCCAGATTCTGCTGATTGTTTCCAGCCCAAAATATGCCCAAAACCCGCCACAATGCACTCAAAACCGCCCAAAATGTGAAATCTACCTTTTTGAGTGATGCAGTAATTGCCGCGGCTGCCCTTGTGAAGTACAAATATGGAGCTAAAGCTTACTTACGAATATGGAGCTAAAGCTTACTTACAAGTAATTATGCTACAGGCTATAGTACTGTAGATTCATGGCGCAATTTCTAAATGGCAACACTGAGATATATCATATGGCTATCAGTGCTGGAGATCTGCTATTTAATACGCATAATATTGGATGTATTCTCACACAACAACCGCCCAATTTTTGTTAACCCGCACACGCCATTTTTTACCCGCAAAGTAGAATTCAAACACGCCCAATCTGGCAACACTGTCTGCGTCTTCCTGACTCCCTTCATTCCTTACCCTCTGTCGCCCCCTATAGAGTGTAAATGTGTAAACGGGTGGTGTAATGACGGTCTGGATGGGGATGGGACCTGTCAGTGTGAGGTGGGATGGCGGGGAACAACTTGCTCTGTTGGTAAGCTGTCTCTCTTTCACACACACATTTTATTCTTTTCTTGTTTTATTATATGTTGAGAAACGAAACACGGCTCCTTGTTTTGTTTCAGCCATCACCTCAGACTCGTGCGGCGGAAAATGCCACACCAGTGCAAAGTGAGTGCAGTCTGTAAATATCAGCATTTATTTATGATCAATTTTACATGTTGTCATTTAAACCTTTACTCTGTTGTTGGGCAGTGTATACACACCTTTCAGCCATAACATTAAAACCTCCTGCCTAATGTGATGTAGGACCCCCTTGTGCAAAATAGGCTACTTAACCGTACTTAGAGAAGAACTACTTAACTTACCAAACTGCAGAACCGAATCAGCAGCAACGCGGTAGTACAGTGAAGCAGTACGGTGAAGGGAGCACCATCACAGTACTTGGAGCGGTTTCAGTTGTTGAGTTTGGCTTGGTGAGGTGAATGTATTTGCTTTGGAATAATATCTAGCTAAAAACACATCTTGAAGACTTAAATCTGTTTCAGATGTGTCTTAAGTACGTTTACCCTTGCAGTTTTATATAGATAATCCTGTTCAGTGATAATACTGTTACTCCTAATGAATGAAATGAACAACGATCTGTATGTTTCTCAGTGTGCATTCTACTGCCTTACTGAAATCAAATTTTCTGTAAGAAGGATTTTATATAGCTGTTTCACTGGGTTTGCAGGGGTGGAAATATTTGACTGATTGTACTCTCTAACTATACTTAATTTTTTTTTTTTGAAAATTGGTATTTAACCTTTTGATTACTGAAATGAAATATATGTATTCTTGGCCAATTTATAAGAGAAATACATATCAAGTAATATTCATTTAGACCAAGACTGTCAAAGGCTATGAGATGGGCACCAAAGAAGAACATCTGTTAAGTATGTGCACATGTGTGTGTGTGTTTTCCAGCTGCCTGCTGAAAGTAGGAGATAGATCATATTACTGCAGCTGTGCTGCTGGATATGAGGGTAATGGTACACACTGTACAGGTAGGCTCTGTTCTGAAGCTCCTCTGGTCTCACTTTATATTTCACTATTGTGGCTGGTCTTCAATTTATGCCTGTATGTGTGTCCATTTGTTCCCTAAGCGGTGAACGCGTGCGCAAAAGATAATGGAGGCTGCTCCTACAATGCCTTGTGTAAGAGGACTCTCCCAGGTCGCAGGCAGTGTGTGTGCAACCCTGGCTATGCAGGGGATGGAAAAGTGTGTGTGTGTAAGTATGGCCTGGTGTGTTTTTTTATGTTTCACAAAAAAGTGTTTTGGTTCCCCTCATAGTCCTTCTTATGTCCTTATAGGGGATGTTTATAGTCACACGTAACCACTTATAGTCACACATAACCACAACACAGCACACAGTGTGAAATTCGTTCTCTGCATTTAACCCATTCACCAAGTAAAGCAGTGGTCTGTCACCCGATGAGGGGAGCAGTGTGTGGGGTATCTTTCTCAAGGGTACCTCAGTGACGCCACTAGGAGTCCTGGGATTCAAACGCATGACTTTCTGATTGCAGGGGAAACTCCCTAACCACCAGGCCACCAGCTGCCCCAGAATGTGAAATTGCTATATAAGTACAACTGAATGAAATGAAATTCAATTGATTTGTGTTTCTTTAGCCATCAACCCCTGTCTGGACGGTAATGGAGACTGTAGTCCCAATTCAGACTGCATACACACGGGCCCCAACAAGGTTGGTGAGAATAGTCAAACATGACTTTATCTTTACTTGCTTTGTAATATACTCATGACATGACTCCTTAGTGGTAAAGCTCTTGGATCTAAATGCCAATAAAATACTGCAGGATGAGGGAGCTTGCAGTGGGGTATATTTTCAATTAGATGTGTGTGTCACACATGACTGTAGGCACTGAAAACAAAACGCTGAAGCATACGTGAATAAAAAGTGCTCTATACCTGTAACTTCCCTTATGATTCCCTCTTAAATCAGCCTGCAGATCTCACTGGCTTTATTTTCTTTTTCCTCCTGCTAATGCAGAGACCTATCAGTTTGTGGTTAATATTAATATATTAAACACTATGGGTGAGAAGCAGTGTGAAGTCAGTATCCTTTTAGTGAAGACTTCTGTGTGAGTGTATTTTTGTGGTAATGTCAGAGTCAGTTGTGTCAAGAGAAACAAAAGATAAACATTATAATTAAATCCACTGATATACATTTTTAAAGATATTTTTTACATGAAAGAGCCAATAGCCCACATTTTATTGTAAAATAAATTAAAATTTTGTGTACTTTTAGACAGCATGTGTGTGCAAACCCGGCTACTCTGGAGATGGAAAGTCTTGCTCTCCTATCAACTTGTGTTCCAAGGTAACACACTTTAATATGAATGAATATAAATGATCTAACCTGTTATAACGAGAGGCCGCATCATATTCCACTATAAACTTGGCTGAAACACAGTTTTTCCTTCAGAGGTTTAATGGGTTGTAAGTAATTAATTTGTCATCAGAACAATGGAGGCTGCCATAAGCGGGCCATCTGTACGATGCTGACAACGGGAGAGAGGAACTGCACTTGCCCCAAAGATTTAATCGGAGATGGAATTCACTGCAGAGACAACGTCCTGCAGGTTAGGAGCAGGAAACTCTGCCTTTTTCTTACACACACAAACACACACACACACACACACACATACACACACACGCACATACACACACATATATACACACACACACACACATATATATATATACACACACCCACACACACACACACACATATATATACACACACACACACACACACACATATATATACACACACACACACACAGTGTTGTGCCAGTTCACACTGAAAAAGAACTAGTTAAAAATAGAGTTCATTCGAATAAAAATGAACTAGTTCGTCTTCATAGTTCATTTTTAAAAATTTTGAAGGAAGTTCTCGTTCACGTTTGTTTTTGTTTTTTTTTTTTACGTTTTCAATACAACGTCCTTCTATCTGAACCTCCTTCAATCTTCTCCTTCTATCTGTAATATCACTGAACAATCACAG
>JBBPCY010066976.1:0-12245 GCA_037974405.1 Brachyalestes nurse
GAAAGTCTTCCAAGAAGAGTGGAAGCTGTTATAGCTGCAAAGGGGGACCAACTCCAGATTAAAGTCTATGGATTTGATGCAGTCTCATTAAAGTCCCTTTTGATGGAATGGTCAGGTGTCCCAATTCTTTTGTCCATATTGTATATCTATGTTTCTCTGCATCATTTATTAGCCCTCTTTACCCTGGGTGGATCAGACTAAACACTGTGAATGAACCGGAGGTGGTTTGTGAAAAAGCATTGTGGCCTGGTAAAAAACTACATAAACATTAAGAAGTAAGGAACTGATATTGGTATAAGAAATGCTAGCTGCTGGTCATGTGCAATTGACCATGTGAAGCAACTGTCAGGCTACCTGGAGAATCAGGGACAGTTTTTTTGAGTGAATGACAGGCTTATTTAATCAATAATCCACTTAAAATTTGATGATGCTGAAACAAAACTGTCCCGTTTCCCAAACCACTGTGTGTTTGCTCCATTACTCCTGTTCCTGTCCTCCCTCCACTCCTCCATGTTCTTCTAGGGTAGGAGGGGGGGTGGCCCGGGACAGGCACTGTAGCTAAAGTTTCTGGGTGCAGCCTGGGGATGGTGAAGCCAAAACAGAGAAATCATGACAAATGCTTCATTTTTTTTATTTTTTTTTCACAAAGCAGAATGTGTAATGCATTATAAACTGGAGGCTTCAGTGTCAGTCCTCTATCTATGAAGTGGGAATATTGAATCTTCTGTGTCATGTTACATTGCCGTATGTGTGTGTAGGGATATGAACGACTGAATACTGTGCAGTCTTCTCTCGTATAGCTGACGCTCATTATCTGGGCCTCCGCTGGGAGTTTAAGGCCGTCTCTAACAGAGGGCACAGGGACATCCTATATATAACATGTCCCAGGTGCCATGCCAGATTCTTGGCATAGTCACTTTGTCTTATAGGCCTGAAATCAGATTGATTTTTATTTGGAGTGTAATGTGCTTGCAGACAAAATCACTTGTGGCCACCTCACATTTGTGCTGGAGGTAACTGATACTGAGAATAATCTTTTGGTTTTTTGAGAAATGATACATCTAAATGTTGCAGTATTGCCTTGCAGTGCATTAAATCACACTGGTCAACTTCTGAGGACTTAATTACAGCCGACGTTATTTTTACCAAAACATTTAGAAACCCTGGCACACCTGAGGTACATTTGTTGGGGGTTCATCTGCACATTGCAAAGTTCAGTATCATGATAATGCCCAAGCCTTGTTAAAATGATGAGTAATATTTCAGAAATGGTGAATTTTATTGCAGCTGTCTGCCGTACATTGCAACTGCACATTAGGCTTGTAAACCAGGAAAAGCAGGCTTTTTAAACGCAGCATGACAAATGACCTTAATATGACTGCCACTTTGATTCTGACACCCATGCTGCATTTCCCCCGTCTCCTTATTAATTTTCACTTTAAGCCAAGGCCTAATTAATTCATACTGACTCCAATTAACATCCAGTTATGGCACATGCACATGCAAAAAGCCTAATAAATTTTCCTCACAACCACGCAGGGCCACATTCCCGGGCTAAGTGAGGTTAATTACAGTAATATAACCAGCAAGTTAAAGGAAACATCAACAAGAGAGATTAAAACTGAGGCTAACGCAAAGCTGGCCTTTTGTTTACTCGTGTGTTGTACACATGCCATTCCCTTTGAGGTCCATGCCACAGCACAACCTTTTCCTTCTTTCTTCATTTAAAAATGGTGATTTTGTATGCCGTGGTCTTCCCCAATAATAACTACATTCCTCCGTGCTGTTGACGTTTAAAGAATGTGAACAAAGCCGTGGGTCATGGGTTTGAATCCCATGACTGCTAGTGGCCCCACTGAGGTACCCTTGAGCAAGGTACCGTCCCCACACACTGCTCCCCAGGTGCCGCATTGGTGGCAGCCCCCTGCTTCACTTGGTGAATGGGTTAAATGTAGAGAAAGAATTTCACACTGTGTGCTGTGCTGTGGTGTGTTCACACATGGCCATAAAGGGCCTCTTTACCAGTCAGGTTTGTTACTTCTGTCTGTATTCTGATTAGGCTGATCTCTGTGGCTAAAATGATATTATTAGTTTGTCATTTTGTTCGTCTGTTATCTCTTGGAGATTTTATATACTCAGTGTTATTTACTGAACTCTGTGGCGATTGTATTTTTGAACAGGCTGTTTGTAGTTGGGTTCAGTTGTTTCTAGGCTGATGTGCTCAATACGGATGATACATCCTGACCGGCTGGTTTGTCATGAATTTTCATTTTATGTTCTTTTCTGTCTGCCTCTTTGACTGTAATTTAAATGTGTACAATCGATGCAACAATGTGCATATACATACATTTTGCAAAGCACCTCACAGACCTGTCTCATACACATTTAAGTTTAGTAGTGTGAAGATTTCCAAAATTACCGAGTTTTTGTAGATCATCAGCAACACTGTGGGTGACTTAGGGCTGCACGATTATGGCCAAAATGATAATCATGATTATATTTATCAATATTGATGTGAACAAGGCATTCAGTTCAAAACGAAACCTCAAATAAAAATTACTTATAAATAATAAAATAAAATTTACCCAAGACAAAGGGCTAATACGCACATGCACGCACACACATGCACATACACTCACACGCACGCACACACTCAATTGTTTAGGCACCTTAATGAAGCCCTAATCTTTCGTACGCCCCCTGGTGTTTGGTTAGAAAGTGCTTGATTTGATATGCAGCAGAGCCCGCTATTCAAATGTTAATATCGCCGGCGATCATCTTAATTTAATCTTGGCAGCCAAAATCGTGATCGCGATTAAAATTCGATTAATTGTGCAGCCCTAGGGTGACTACAGGCACAATAAACAGCAGGTGGAACTTGGTGGAGGATCAGTGACAATATGTGAATAAGGGAAGTGTTGCCATCCATGACTTTAAACTGTGTAAAAATTATCGGAGCTAAAAATAGTGAATTCCTCCGAATACTTGGACCTGTGGCAAAAAATCCATACAAAACTGACTTCAAAATAACTTGAAAACATAGAAATGTCTTGAGCCTTTCCAAACCATTTGTATTCTCTAGTTAAACCCAGGCTGTGTTAAGAATTGACACAAAGTTGGCAAGGCTGTTGATTCCTGTGCCAAGGCTCAACTTTCATAGACCCTGTGATTTTTTTTTTCACTTGTTCAATACACTTTGTTTAATATAGATTTGTTGTCCCTCTGCATTGCTTATCTCTAGTTATGAAGTTTGAATTTCCTTTGAATTGGGCAGCAGCCTGGTGCTGTGTGAGCACCCGAACAGGAGTGAAGCTCACTTCAGCCTCACCTAAAAACAAGAGTAGGTGCTTGCAAGAGTGATAAAAATAGAGTCTTGTCAAATATTGGAGCATGCTGCGGCTCATGCATAGCATCAGACTTAACAACTGGACCCCCAAGCCCACAATCGACACAAATCCCATCGCCTCCCATCGACAAATCACATCATCTCCCCGGCCCTTCCACAGCCCCAAATGTTTCAAGCAATGCCTGGTTACAGGAATAAATAACAGCACTGCATCCCTCAGTTAGCAAAACCACATCACACCACTGGAACTGAATGTAATGTGTAAGTTTTTACTGTGTGTCACGTCTCATAATGTTGCTTTGAAGCAGGAGGCGCACAGACAAACTTCCATTCCTTGCTTTCTGTGTTTATTCATAAACAAAAACCAGGCTTGAGGGCCGATACAATTCCAAAAGCTCCCAAAAAAGACTACCAACACAATCAGACTTAGCGCAACATTAAGCAGCGGTGAACTCACAACCCGTGTAAACTAAACAGTGCTTTTTATAACACCCTTAACACAAAACACCTGCTGATAATGAGCCCTCATTCCTGGCCAGCAGAGGCACAGGAATGAGGCCCTACACAATGACAAAATAAAAGTTCGAAACCATACCAAACATACTACTTAAATAAGGGTGGCCTCTAGCGGCCACCCACTGTCACCGACCTCAGCCCTGACACTGTGCTTTATTTGCTTTATGTTCAGTTCATTTTTTGTATATTATTAGTTTGTAAATGCACGATTATAAATTGGAAAATGCTCATAGGTGCAAGAGGTTTTTTTTGGTGCACATGACAACAGTAAGCAAACAAACAAACACATTTCTGATTAAAATAAACAGACAGTGAAACTGGGCAAAGCAATACACCATGACCTGACATCTCCCTGGCAACACACCTTTGCCATTGTTGTTGTTTTGTATGTGTGTTTGTGTGTGTCTAGGTGCACTCAGTTACACACAAACCCCATTTCCCTGGCAAAAAAAGGACAGTAAACAACTTCTGTTTACTAAGGAAAATGGATGTGCTGACACATCAGTTCAATAAAGTTCCATCGGCATTGACTCATCCATCTATGGCAATATTGCTGTAATCTTTCCACTGAATTATATGAAGATTTGACAATATTCTGAAACGTTCCCCTCCATTGCTGATTGTTAGTGGAGCCAGGTTATGAAGTTGCCATGGTGAAATGCCGATTCGAAAAGGCCTAATTTAATCCCATTGTGTAATAACTGCTGCGGCGCTGGTGGCTAAAAACTTCACCGCGTCCCAAAGAGCTCATTCAGCACATTCCCCATAGCATCGTGGTTGACCAGACAATAACCGTCCTTTGGCTTTTTTTTGACCGTGGTCATCTATTGTCACTCATTCAGTTGGGGTGATTTCATCAAAGGGTTTTGGCTGACTTCATCAAATCCAGTATGAAACAGTAGCCTTTATTAAACTCGTGCCTTGACAGAGACGTCATGAAAGTATTGGAGAATTTATATGACACAAATGACTTGGTTCCAGCCACTATAGTAGTCCTGAGCTCGAGAAGTACCTTTAGCCACAGACTGACCGGCTTAAGGTGCTCCACTGAACACCACAGAAAATCCTTCCTTCCCATAAGACCCTACAACTCTTCCCTCAGTCACATACCAACACAATAATCTGTGCAATAGCCTGCTGCTGCTACTTTCTGTTTATTTATTACGGGTTTAAAAAACTATCATTGTGTGCAACAGTCTATGTGCAGTACTATGCAGTGTTCTTACCAGGTACCAAATATTATGTGCAATATCGTTTGCTGTCCTCTGGCACTAAATCACTTAATTACTGTAATATCTCATGTGCAATATTACTACTTATATTCATATTCTGGTTTTTCTTTCCACTGATTTTTATTTTTATTCAGATTTAACTTTATTTGGATTTTTATTGGATTTGTATTATATTCTATTTAGACTAATATTAGACTTATTTATTTTATTATTGTATTTTATCTTACTTTTTATTTGACATTATTCTGGTGTCTTGTGTCTCTTTGTGTCTGTGTGATATGGCAGTCACCACATAAACAATTTCCTCCAGGATAAATAATGTTTTCTGATTCTGATTTACAATTGCAATAGCTATGATAGCGTTCACACCCCCTATGAGAAAATGTTTTCTCTCCTCTGATGCTGAGTTAAATGATTTGACTAATTGCTTCAGAGCTTTGTGAGATCAACTATATAGCGTTTGTTTTCTGTTCTCATAAAACTCGTTAGTCCACATTCGCAAGAAATTCATTCCACTAAGCTCTATCTTTTAGCCTCTGCACAATTATGCTCAGTTTCTTTACCCATGTGGTCTCTCCTGCCCTGGTGAGGATAAATTGCTGACCATAACTCAGAGTGCCCTTCTTTTTGGCTGTGATGCAACTATTGTGAATCTGTTATGACTATAATTCTCTCTCCCTTAATTCAAAACAATGCTTAATTCAACATGTAGGCAGGGTATTTATTATTTAATGGAGGCACATATAGGTCTAGTCACAAGTGAAGAACTTCAATAACTAATTAACTAATAGTGAATTCACAAGCTAACTGACAGCTAATGTTATAAGGCACCCTTCAGAGATGCTTTGCCCCTTTAATTCCAGAACATCTCGGGGAGGTGGAGCATCGAGCCGTTGGTTCCCCCACTTAGAGGCTCTTCTTCTGATCCATAGCCAAATACTCCTTTTCTCTGTCTCCTCAGCCAGTTCCCTGTGTGCCTTCTTTTTGACTCCAAGGGCTTTCAGTAGATGCTGCATGGATTTTCCAACAAAGCCTCTGCAAGCCTCTTCGACGGGGTAGATTCATGTTTTCCACACACCTCCTATAAACACTGCAGCAAGCTCAGTGTACATTTCCTTTTTTCTCTCAAAGCTTACATCCCTCATTTCTTCTCAGGGTGCTGTGGGTTCTGCCATAATTGCTACCCTGGCAGAGATGGACCACAGGACAAAGTCAATCTGTAGGGAGGTGGTGGTTATTTCAAATGGAAACTTAAGCCACTGGATAAGATCAACCCTTATCTGCCACTCGGATCTGGGTTTCAGGATAGACCACTCCCTCTGGTTGATGTTTTCCGCTCCTTGTCTGATGAAGCGTAGGTGGAGTTTGAAGGATGACAAGCTGGTTCTGTTGACTTTAAGTTGTTTTCTTTCAGCTTCATCCTCTGAACTGTTGTTGCAGAGATCTCTAACTTCAGTGGCCACGTCAGGCGATGGTAAAGGGTGAACTGATAGCACCACATCTTAAATTTCCTGGGGAGATGGGCTTGGTGTATGTTCACCAGGCCTTCAGAAAGCTGTCATGACAGAGTGAGCCAAGTGCTTATCTGAGAGCTCAGCTTCCCAAGGCTTCGCACTGTCTGCTCTGCCAGTGGGATCTTTTCTCTATCAGCGAAAAGGTAATGCTATCATTCCTAGACCCTTTCTGAACTGACAGGCTTTGAGACTTGGCTGGATTGATTTTCATCTCGGCGAAGGAGCTCCTCCAGCCTCTTCAGCCGTTTGCAGGAGTGTTGTAAGGTCTCACTCCTCAGCTGGTGTCTTGCATCAATGAGTATAATTTCCAAGGCTGCTGTAAACAGTATGGTTGAGACTGAATAACCCGTCGCTGTGCCTTTCTGGAGTTGCTGACAATCAGTTGTAATTTCCTGGGTTATATGGATGGCACAGAACTTACTGAAGAGACCTGATTTTTTGATACAGGTAGGCATGTGGAAAAATTTGAGTGCAGTGTGAATGAGCTTGATCTGTAGGCATTTGCCAGATACAGAAGGTCTAATTTCCACACAACCAGGAAACCCTGGGATCCCTGCCTTCTGGCAACGGGAGTCATCATAGTTATTTGTCAGAAGGTAACTGATAATGCTTCATGCTACTGCCATGAATAAAATCTTTCCTTCCACATCAAGCAGAGCAATGCCACGAAACTGGGGGATGTTATGAGAGTCTTTCTCTTTTTGGATCAAGATGGTTACAGCTCTACTCCATGCCAAAGGGATAGACTGAGTTCTCCATACAGGTCTCATTATTTTCATAGTAGCTTCAGCACCACAGGGCAGTTCTTAAATATCTTATAGGGTGCATCATTAGCTGCTTAATTTCTGTGCTCTTGGGTGGTGTGCTGTCAAATTTGAAAGCAGGTTCTGGAGGGCAGGGAACATGTCCTGGTGGGCTGTCACCTGATGTAGTTTTCTAACTCCTGTGTGATGATCTCAAGCTTCCCAGACTTCTCCTCAAGCAGATCTCAGGCATACTTGAAGGGGCTCTGGAAGAAACTAGTATGGGCTTTCTCTTTCCTGCTCCTGGATTCCACTGTCCTTTCTTGAGGCTGGCAATTCTGGATTTCAGTTGGTTCCAGAGAGCTTTGAGGCCCTCTCTCTCTTGCTCTTTTCCTCCATGCTCTCCAGAGAAGTCACTCCTTCACTAGCTTAAGGATTTCACACCCTCTCCCTACTTTCTATCTAAGAGATGTTCTTGGGCATTTCTCCAGACCTCTGCTTGCCTTCTTTGTAAATGATATTCCCAAAGAGAGTTTGGTGATTGCGCCGCCCTTTGATTCAGCCTCTGTTTAAAGCATCTTCTTGCCTCTTTGTCACTGTTTTGTGCCATTTAACTTTGGCCTGAAAAGCTGGCTTCTCCTTTGGTGGGTTCCTTGTGGATTGGCCACTTGCAGGCCCAGAGTGCATTGCTTGCAGTGGGACTTGGCCCTGCTGTGAACCTCTGAACGTCTACAATAGTTTCAGCAGCACTGAGGTGCTTTAATTCTTCCTTGTCTCACCTGCAGAAGCAGTGCACTTTGCCTTCCCTTAATGAATGTGCAGGCCTTTGTGTGTAGTCATTATGCTACCATCCGCAGCTGCACGGCATAGTGGTTAGGGCATTGGCCCTGCACTCAGAGGGTTGGGATTCGAATCCTAACTGCTAGTGTCAACTGCTAGTAAGGTACCCTCCCCACACACTGCTTCACTTGGTGAATGGGTTAAATGCAGAGGAATCATTTCACTGTGTGTTGTACTTGTATAACCATGCATGTGATAAATAAAGAATCTTAAACTTACTAAGGATCTTGAGGTCATTGCCATTCTAATCTGTTTCATGTTATCTGTCCTAGTTGGTCCATCTTCCATCCTGCCTCTCGGTGGACTGCCGGGTTGTCTTCTTCGTGTCGTGCTTGTAGTTTCTTGGGGCATTAATGCAGTGAAAAGTCACTTTACATTATGTGACATTACAAAATGTTATATTTTTGGGCAGCTGGTGGCCTAGTGACTAGGAAAGTTGCCCCAGCAATCAGAAGGTGGTGGGTTTGAATCCCAGGACTGCTAATGTTACCATTGAGGTACCCTTGAGCAAGGTATCTTCCCAACACACTGCTCCCTGGGCGCCCTCCCTTGGCGGCAGCCCACTGCATCACTTGGTGAATGGATTCAATGCAAAGAAAGAATTTCACATCGTTCACTCTGTGTGCTGTGGTGTGTTCACGCATGACAATAAGGGGCCACTTTACCTTACTTTTACATAATATATAGATATGACCAGAGTTATGGGTCAATGAAAAACATGTAACACATAGAGTACAGATAAGGAAGCTGTATTCCATTATAGTAGCAGACAAAAGACATAACAGATATATTCATAAAAAAATAGAATGATGACTGCATTACAAACCAGTCTTACAAACCAAATGTGATTTATGTGATTTATGCCATTATAGTTATTGACAGCCAAGCATTTATTTTTGGGGTCACTGAATAACCCACCTCCACGTTGTTTACACTGACAACATTTTTGCACCCCACAACCTCCCCATCTCCTACCTGTTGCCCAGTCCTCTCTCAACTGTTTGTTTGTTCATTTAAAAAAGGGATCCAGACTTCTAGATCATTCATAAGCCGGCCAGAACTCCAGCTCAAGGTCTCCCTTCTACAGGTGCTTTTTTTATATCTTAGATATCTATTATAAAGGAATGATTAGAAAAGGGATTTTGATAATGTTGTGCTGCAACTAGAGAGGGTCCAAAGCAAAAGGAAATAAAACCTTTACAGATAGCAGCACATGTCCTGCTTTTAAAGGTATTTTTACATGTCCTTTCCATCACTTAGCTGATTGAGTCAGCTAGTCAGTTAGCCGATACAGTCCCTGACTAACTATTTTTGTGCTAATTAATCTAAATTATACATTTTTCTCCAAAAGCAATTCAACCATTTAAATGTATTTTAAAAGAACCAACTGTATGTCATTGTATAATGCAAAACAAAATGTACTGGCAATGGGCTGCTCCATCATAATAAACATAACTTAAAAATAGGACTTAGGTCAGAAGTGCAACTTCAGAAGAAATCCAAGTTTCAGTTACACTCCTTATCGAAGTAAAAAGGTGCAGTCTGCATATTAAAAACGTGCAACATTTTTAGAGTGTAGTTGTCTAACATAAATAGTGGAATCGGACGTCTGAAGACATCTGAAAAAATCTTATGCAGAGAAATTTTATGAACTACATTTAGTCAAACCTTATCTATTGTATTTGTGGGATTCCCAACAATCTCCCAACAAGCCCAACACACATCAACCCACACACACTGGTACTGTTAATCAGTGTAGAATATGCAGAGAATCCAGTCTAAACATTTTCTCAGGCACTTAAACAATGGGAATCTAAGGTAGGCGTCGGACAACTTTTTGGCTTTAAAAATGAATGTATTTAGCAGCTACAAGGACTGAAATTGTTAAAGCTTTCTGTATGTAATGTGCTGTTGTGTAAGAGGATGAAAGGGGACGCGGCAAACACAAACCGACTTTATTACATGCCACCGTACAAAGAAGACGCAAATAAACAGCAATATAATAATCCAAAGACAGGTGAAGGTTTAGACACTGATATATACACTGAGTCAGAATAGAATACATCTGACTAGACACAGGTGAAAACACTGATGTACAAGCTGAGAACCAAAACAAAAAGCCACATGGCACGGAGAAAAACAAAGCAGAGATGGACAAAACAAGGCAGAGTGTGACTCTGTACTCCTGCTAATTTAATAACCATGAATAGGTGGTTTCTGGTGGCCCATAATTCGGAATGATGATGGTAGTATAATGTACTTGTTTATAGTGGTAGTGCTGCTGTGGTATTCCGTTGAAACTTTGTACAACATACAAACCACCATTTTGTGCTGTGATAGCCTGATATACACCCATACCTTCAAAATGTTAGTGTAAAGTGACCATTTTATCATATGTGAACAAACCACAGCACAGTGTGAAATTCGTCCTCTGTATTTAACACATTCACCAAGTGAAGCAGCAGGCATATCTTGATCAAGGGTACCGCAGGCTTGGGATATATATATATATTAGGGCATTAACGACTCCAGATTTTTTCAAGTCGACTAGTCGATCAGAATAGTCGAAGTCGACGCCGTGGATGAACAAGCGTGTGCAACATTGAGCATCTTTTATTAAAGGTTCTCTGTAACATTAACAGTCATCACAACAAAGAAACAAAACAAAACAAAGACTGATACCTTGAGTTTTCTGGCAAATTTAAGTATCCGTCTGAGAAGGAACAGTTTAAGTCGACAGGACGACTCCCTGCAGTGTTAGCGTTAGCCATGCTAGCTAGCCTTAGCATGCTAGCTAGAGGTCCCGTGTCAGATGGCCTTGCAGAATGCCGATACTGTCACTGTACTTTAACACCGACTTGCAGGTTGTGCAGGTCTGTAGTCGACTTTTGTGTTAATTCATATATATATATATACACACACACACACACACACACACACACACACACACACACACACACCCATATACAGTGTATGTATACACAAATGGCACATCTACACCATATATATTTTGTTCATATGCATATTGTGAAAACATTTAATTTTCAAGTATTACATTTGTATTCTCTGTCATCCAAATATATGTTGTATGCCTGTTATAATACTGTTGCTGCTCTTTAAAGCTTTGCACACAAACATTTCACCCACATGTACTGTACCCGTGTACCAGTTTGATTTGAAATGCTGTTATGACTTTAAGCATTTTAAAAAAATTAATTTAAAAAAATTCCTTTAAAATATTTATAGTGTCATTAGAAGTGTAGCAGTGCAATCAAAAACCAAAAAAAAAAGTAAGGCGAATAAAAGCATTTCAATTTGACCTGCAGTCCCTTGCAATTAGTTTTTTATACTCATACATATCCTCATTACAAAAGGCAGGTTCCATTTTCTGCTTCCAGATTTTCATTTCTTACATGGATACAAACTTTAGCCAACAGTCTTGTTGCAGGCCACGTTCTCAGTGCGTGTTAAAATGTCTACTGCCTTCTGTACAAATAGCCTAGAGCTGCTCCATCAATCCTGTGTTAATGAGATTATAGTCTTAATAATGCATAATTACCCATAAGACTTCAGTAATAAATTAGCATCTGTTTGCTGATATTTTTCACTCTTAAAAAATTAGCCTACACAAGCTGTGGTGCATGTTTATTAGAACTGAACGTGGTGATGAAAACACATATGCCAACACATACACAGCCTTAGTGTTATTTAATTGTGTGTGTGTGTGTGTGTGTGTGTGTGTGTGCGCGTGTGAGAATGAATGAGAAGACTCTTTGACTGTTCCTCCATTGACTTTTTCTTTGCTTGCTACAGCATGTCAGTGGAGCACAGTGGAGTAGATATGAAAGACACTTTATTTATGACACAGTGGATGAAGTGTCACTGCATTTTTCTCTTCTTTTGTGGATGGACTTATTGAGGAAGAGAGAATGAGGGGGTCAGACATAAATCAATATGTGTTTACAGAGCAGGCCAGTTAACCAGTGCTTCTTTCTCTCTTTCTCCCCCCCGTCTCCCTCCCTCTCTCTCTCTCTCGCTCTCTCTCTCTCTCTCT
>JBBPCY010066997.1:5000-12242 GCA_037974405.1 Brachyalestes nurse
GCATACACCAGAACTGAGAACCTGGTCTAAACCAAAGGCAGTACCTGTTCAGGGTGAGCGGCCGGGGTCGGAGCCGGCCTCTTCCTCTGAGCCAATCCCGCCAGCCTGTAGTTGTAGTGCTGCTTACAGTAGAACTTCCCTGCTCAGACAGAGGGGAAGACACAGAGAGAAAAACAGTTAAAAGTGTAAAAAGTGAGCGAGTTAGACACTTAAATTTATATTGCAGAAGAAGACCCAGCAAAAACCGCCTCTTTTTCAAATGATAAACCCATGTGACCCAGAAGAGTCCAATGATTGTATGTTCATCAGAGTGTGTGTTTGTACATGTGTGTGTGTGTGTGTGTGCTACAGTGTCACTTGTGGCTAAACAATACAGCCTCTGTCCTCCCTAACACACACATCAGACCTTATGACTACAGAACCAAAACAACGGAATGGTTTGTCCAAAGGGACGCGCGACGCCCACGGCGAAACCCAGCTGACGCCTTTGTGAAAAGAGCCATAATAACATTACTGAAACGGCAGCAAAAAAATAACTGCAGCCAAGGGCATAAAAACCCTGCAACTGCTGTGTGATTACTATTATTGCACAAAGTGCTGTCAAATACTGAAAAATGCAGTCACTCGCACGGCTTTTGACCCTAAATGAATAAAGACCACAAGTACATGCATGCCTAATATCCTTAATATCTTTAACCCCTTAAAATTACAGGTTAATCACATTCTAAGGCTCATTATTCAGCACCAACATGGACGATAATGTAGGAATAACAATTCTTGAGGTAAACTGTTCATGGGGGTCTCAAAAGTATAAAATGTGTGTTAGCCTAAACAAATATTGTACAGTACTTGTAGAGTATATAATGTACACTTACTCAGTTTGGTTCTATGCTGCTGTCCCCTGTGCAATAATATACATATGGTGCAATATTAATGATTAATTCTGGAAGGTTTTACAACCCATTCACAATACTGTTACACTGCTATACTGCCCGTTTATTGCATTGTTTCTGTCATCCCTTGCACTATATTTAACGCTGCTAACTGTGTCCTGTGCAATATCCTACTTATGGCGGAACACTAGTCACTCTGGAAGGTTTGCATCTTGTTCACACTATACTGATACACTGCTGTTACATTGTTGTGGTATGTGTTTATTGTGTTGTTTATATGGTTTTCTATTTGTTGTGTTATTTGTATTGTTTCTGGTGTAACTTGCTCTCTGTTGAGTGTTACTACATGGTGCTCCGTGGTCTGTGGAGAAACGTGTCATCACACTATGCATGTGTTCACAGCCGCTGATGACAATAAAGTAACCTTGAACTTTGCACCAGTATCTCTTCTCCTGTTGGTATAAAAAATAGAAAAGTAAGACACTTTATGTCATGTCGCGCACCGTGAAGCTGGTCGTAGGCGTAGTTGGAGAGGCGCAGTGTGGAACTGCAGTGGTTACACTGGAAGCAGCTCCTGTGGAAGAACTTGCCCTCGGCGCTCAGCCTCTCCATCACGTACACGCGGCGGCCGCAGAAGTAGCACACGTCACTGCCGCCCACGCTCACAGGAAACTCCTTCTGCCGAGAGACCTGCAGAAGACAGAGGGGGTCCTAAACAGCCTTTATGTGGCATTTTCACTTATTAACAAACATAACTGTCCACTTAGTGAAAGAATAGAAGAGCATTTGCTTTAAAACACACTTACAATAATGTACAAGAATGTACACCACAGATGTGGAAGATAAAGAAAAAAATAATACTTGAGAATTCCCTTAATGGTGGGCATCCACTGCACGCAAATCATTCTTTGACATTCTGCTCCCCTTTACTTTCGATGGTAAGTAGAGAAAAACAGTGTGGGATGGACTGTGGCACAGCAAGCAGTGAGAACCTGAGTTTATGCAAATTATAAGTGGGAACCATACAGAGCTGACTGCTTGGGTGAAGTAGATTTAGTAGTATTTGTGGTTTCCCTTATATACAATCTTTGGAAAAGGCAAATCTATTGTACACACACAACAGAACATGCCCACAGAATTGCATCCAGACGAAAGCAGCAAAACATTGCTGATACTACCCTTAGGCTGACTCTGCGGGATGGTACAGTTTAGAATATTTAATCTCTCTATTTATAGGCCAGTACAGTGTAGAAACAGTGGAAATGCTTGTGAAGACAAAATGAATTAGGAATTACTTTACATTACACATTACTCTGTCACACAGGAAATACCTATTTCAGTCTACTACACTAGACATCTGTTTTTTTAGAACCAAGTTGTCTAGTGTAGGAACCTGGTCTACTTAAATTACAGAAGAATTTCTTTGAAATCCAGGATCTCATTACTGAAATGTTTCCTCGCCTTCCAGCAGGGGTGTTGGCGAAGGGAGCGAAGAGAGAAAAATATAGTGTTCACGTCCCATCAGTGTATATTAAGTTAAAGTGTTAAGATTAGATATTATCAGCAAAGCTTAAGAGGGCAAAGGCACGTAAAAGTAGTTTAGCATTCTAGCAGAGATGCACAAGTCAAATATCACAAAGCCAGAGACAAACACAGACACACACAAACACACATGCTGAGCAGGGGAATTCAAAGTTTAAGATATAAACAAAGTTTATGAGGGTCTGATATGAATTGTTCCATTCTAAAGAATGCCCAGTCCAAATTATGTACAGTGGTTGTGATACGAACCAGAGGCCCAAAGTGTATGATGCGTCTAAAAGCTCCCTCACAGAAAGTAATTAAACAAAGTGTTTGAATACACTGCCTGACATCAGGCAGTGTATCCACAACATCATTTTTCAGGAGATTTTGTCCTTAGACATATATTTTAAAGTCAATTAACATGGCGCAATGATTCGAAATAATCCTAAAGTCAACACAATTTTAATATTGTTGATATTACACACAAAAACGATTCTTTTGGGGAGGATAAAAAATTTGAAGTGGCTATTATGGTGTTGTAGACATTCACCACCACTGTAGAGAAATCAGTGCTGATAAGTTTCTGTACAATTAACACATTAAACCAGCGATTCAATCTTAGTGACGCACACACACACACACACACACACACACACAGTAGGTTAGATCTTACCAGCTCCCTCTTGTCAAGAAGGGGCTTGGTGTCGTCCTGCTGCCTGTGGAGCTGACTGACTATCTGCTCAGCCAGTGAGCTCACTCCGCCTGTGTACATCTTAATGTACTTCTACCAACGAGAGACACACATGGAGGAAAAACTGCATGAGATGGAAATGAAACATGATAAATGGCTTCAAACAAAAAAATGGCTACACCTTGAAATTAAACAATGAAATGTCTTCTCACACACACAGACACACACACCTGTACACCTGCTCTACACACGCTCTAAGTGTGCCTGTTTTATAAGTTGCAGATTCGCTCCAACACACTACCAGTCACTCACACAATCACTCAGTTTGTGAAAACTATGCGGTTAAGAGATTCTGCATCACATGTCCACTGCCTCGCAGTCACTAATGATAAATGCACACAGAACACAACCTTTATTGCATTTTAAAACACCCAGGGCGTGTGTGGGCACACACACACACGCGCGCACACACACACACACACACACACACAGGGCCTCCCTCACAAGGCATTCATACGATTCGATGGCCACAGGTCAGATAAGACCAGCTTTCTAAAATAACGGTCAGAAAGCTGCACAAACAGGAGCACATTGTTCTGTCATTTGCAACTGATTAGTATTAAACAGTAATGAACAAGACGTGGGGCACAAACAAACACAAAGCTCTTTAACTACCAGGGTGTCCACTCATCACAAGTCTTCTTTGGCTGCGGAAGGGGGAAGGGGTGCGAGAGGTCACTAGAGGTGAATAGGCTGCTCTAACCGGGACTTTACCTGCTCACTTCTGCTGGGCAGAGACTGCACCTTGATCATTTCTTTATAGCGGAAGCTCATCAGCTCCTGCTGCTGTGTGCGCTTTTTCTAGACAGAGCACATGGAGACATATCACACCTGCATAACAGCCACCTTCCAAATCCACTCAGGGAAGATGCATATGAGGGATTTGACTCTCTAGGAACAGCCAATGGCTTGAAGGGTTTTTTGAGGATGCATTCAGTGAATACCTTTCTCCATGCAGGGACCGGGGCTGGAGGTACAGGCGCACTCGGAGGTTCGGGGAGGGGTGAAGGACACGTGATTAGCTCCAGATTTGGCATGGAGCCGCTCTGCCATGGGTATGGCAGATCAAATGGACAGACCAGAAGAGCAAGAGTGAGGAAGAAGAAAACCAGAAAGCTGTGGAGCTTGAGCTGGCTAAATAAACGAGTATCAATGCAGCAAGAACCAAAGCATTAAGAAGAAACTGTTGCAAAACAATAAACAGTGGAACTTGATCATCACCGAACTAGCCCATTACCCAAAACCTCTCAACCTGTTGAAACCACATCCACCTCTTCAGTTAGGTGGGATGTGCTTGGATGTGGTTTAAGATACAATATGACTTAATGTGAGTTATTAAAAACAAATTAAGTTCACAATAAAGAGCCAAACGTCTACGCCACCTTAAAGAAGATCTAGATGCAGTTTAAGAAAGTTGAGAGAAGATTGGAGATGCATCTTTACTGATAGACTACTTGTGAGTTGATTGAAAAATGGTGTAAATTAAATTTTTGGCCAAAGAGTTTCTTGAATAAGTTCATCATTATGTTGTTCATGTGACACTAAACAAAATCACTGTAGACTGTTCGTTGCAAAACTAATCTACCATCATAAAAATAATCAGTTGCTGCTTAATGAATCATATTTCAGTAACACTTATGAACGCAGGTCTGGGAGGGAAGAACACTGAAATTAATATTTTAAATTTGATCATTAAAATGCATCTGGTGCTTGTTTTAGATTCTTCTTAGTTTCACGGTTTTGTCTCAGCCCAACTTTCAACAAACGTCTAAGGGAAAGAACGCCAGTGTTAGAATCAGTATTTTAACTGTATTAAATGATCCATATAGTTCTGTACAACCACGAAATTATAAGTAAACGGTAAAAATAAAATAAAGAATATCATAAATGTTCGGAATGATTAACAGAGCTACAGAAGGGGCACTATTTCTAAACTGTCTGACATGGCATAGCATTAAGAATTAAGTAATACAAGTAACAAAATTAAACAATAATTAGAAATAAGTAAGCAAATTTAATATCCAGAATTTAAAGAAACAAATATCAAACCCAATCACAGATAACTTGGAAAAAATATGTAAATAAATAATTATAGTATATTGTTTATTATTTAATTATAGAACGTTCTCTAGTCTCCTGAAGAGTCACAAAGTCACATTTATTTAGTTTTCTTTCTTAAGATGGAACAAGATGTTGGAAACTATTCCGCTGTGGAAATAAAGACTAACCAAACTGTCATCTGACCTCAGCAGCTGCAGCATCATCACCATCATCAACCTGCTCAAGTCCAGGGACAATTATTTATATCCACTTAAGTAATAAGAGAGGGTAGTACACTGAAATGAATCATTTACATTTTATTTGTAGTGTAATTCCATGATCTGATCGACTCTAAACTGACTCTGTATGATAATCAACAAATGCCTTAACCTACAGGAAACACAGCAAGTCTGAAAATAAATAAGAAAAACAAAAGACAGAATAAAGAAAAGACACACTAACAAAAATAAATATACATAGGGCTACTCTGTGTCTCATCTGGGTTCAAAGAAAAGACTTCGTCTGGAAACAGTCAAACAGAATGGTAACACTTTACTGGCTACATAACACTGACATGCCAATAGCACATCATGGCAGATGTCACATGATGTAATGAGTTTTCTTTTGTTCAGTAACCATAATTATCTTGACAAATATTAGTGTCTGATGTCATGACCTTAAATAAGCATATGACTAATGTAACTGCCATAAAATCAAACACTATAGTATTTTCATGATAATTACTGGCAATGGTAAAACGACACTTCTGATTATGGACATAACCTGTAATAACACGACATCTTCTATGAGTTGTCATTACAGGTTATAAACATGGCATATTATATATGTGGTTAATTCATGCTTATATACACACACACACACACACACACACACATATATATGGACATAACTTGTAATGACTCATAAGATCATATGACATCTTCTATATTTATGACATGGTTCAGTCAATGCTATTTAGGATTCAAGTTACAGATACAAAAATGGTTACAATAATGGAAAATGTCACTTCTGAATATAAAGTTTCTATGACTACAGTGCAGTCTCTACATTACAGCAACCACCACACAACAATCCTAAACCACTACATGTACAGCAATTATCAACCAGTCTCAGCTACACAGCACACACTGCCATATAACTGTAAATGCCAAGCCTGTGTTACCATCCACCCTCAACCAGAATTTTCTAAAAGGAGAACTTGTCGCAATGACTGACAGGTGACTTTACATCCCTCAAAGATCAAACACACACATCCAAACAGTTAAACAAATGCATACAAATGCAAACACTGACCTAGGAAACACCAGCACACACATCAACACACACACAAAGACAAACACCTGTCTCCGGATCGCAGTGATCGAGGGTGACGGCGCGTTTTCTTCAAACTTGGCCAACAACTGGGTTGCCATGGATCTGACTCTGCTTTGGTTCCCGATGGCGACAGTCGCCACGCCCACGTCTGATGAAGGTGACACTGCCTGAGTGTGTTCGCCGAGACAGTCTTTCGAACCCTCCTCCTGTTGTAATGAATGGACAAATGAAGAAAACTCAGATTACAGCTTACATTCTTTCGACTCAGAACACCGGCCTTGAACATCCAACCTCTGGCTACTTTGTTAGAAACACCTTCAAACACATTCAAACTGTGCAACCAGCAAGAGTCACTTCTGAGGGCTAATAATAAAGAGGCCATTGCACACTGTTTAATGCAGGTTTAAGCAGGAAGTAAAGCATTTATCACAAAAAATACTCACATCCTCAGACTGACCAGCTTGGCTTGTTCTCCTTCTCTTGCCCACTCCATCATCATCCTTTTCTTTCTTATCCTGAGACCACCCCCCCGACACACACACGTTAAATATACATTCATTGGTAAAAAGCAGATCTGGTTTTGTGTGTGTGTGTGTGTCAGAGATGGGGACTCAAGTCTGAGACACAAACAAAGACTTGTGACTTGACTTTAGACTTGCCCTCAACGACTTGAGACTTGACTCGGACTTGGGTGTTGTG
>JBBPCY010067038.1:0-12240 GCA_037974405.1 Brachyalestes nurse
TAACTAATGACTGTAAGACTGTCTCTGTAACTAATGATTGTAAGACTGTCTCTGTAACTAATGATTGTAAGACTGTCCCTGTAACTGATGAATGTAAGACTGTAACTAATGATTGTAAGACTGTCCCTCTAACTGACTGTAAGTTGCTCTGGATGGGATCATCAGCCCCCTTTCGTATGATGACTTGTTGGGATATGTCAAGAAAAAAATATTTTCTACCAACAGTTCAATGTACATCAATCCACCACAACATTAAAACCACTGACAGGTGAAGTGAATAGCATTGCTCCTTACAACGGCTTCTGTCAAGGGGTGAAATATATTAGGCAGCAAGTGAACAGTCAGTTCTTGAAATTGATGTGTTGGGTGCAGGAAAAAATAACTTGGTCTAAATTGTGATGGCTAGATGGCTGGGTCAGAACAAAAATGTCAAAATAAAATGTCTTGTTGGGTGTTCCTGATATGTTCCTCCTAGCATGTACAACAGGCGAACCACTAAACGGTCATCGGTGCCCAAAGCTAGCCCATCTGGTCGATTCCCAAGAAGAGCTACTGTAGCAAACATTGCTGAAAAAAGTTCATGCTGGATATGGTAGAAAGGAGTCAGAACACAGTGTATTGCAGCATGCTTCGTATGGGACTGTGTAGCCGCAGACTGGGCAAAATTCCCATGTTGACTCATCCATAACCCAATGCACATACAATAGGCATGTGAGGATCTGGATATGACCATGGAGCAAAGGAAGAAAATGACCGGGTCTGATGAATCATGTTTTCTTTTACATCATGTATATGGTCTGGTATGTTTGTGTCTCTTTTCTATGGAAGAGATGGCACCAGGAGCCTCTGCTGGGAAACCATGTGTCTTAGGATTTATGTGAATATTATTTTGACACTTACCACCTACATAAACACGATTGCAAAACAGGTAAACCCCTTTATAGAAATGGCATTCCCTAATTGCAGTGACCTCTTTCAACAGGATCATGTTGCCCTGCCACACTGCAAAAATCATTCTGGAATTTGTTTTTAGGAACATGGCTAAGAGTCCAAGGTACTGACTTGGCCTCCACACACTTTCTTCTTTTAACTCTTGTTAAAAGTGCACTCCACAACAGATATGGTAAATAAGAACAACATTAATGCATGTTTTGTTCATCCCAGGAAAGAAGTTAGTAGCACTAAGCAAAACCATTGGGTTGAGACATAGATTTTAAATGAGGTACTCATTTTTAGTCTTGGGCAACTCAACAATTTTACTTGGGTTATCCATTGTTGCGCAATGTTCCTAAATCATTTACAGACTAAGGACTGATGTGTGGTCAGACAATGATGGCAAATGAAAAAGCAGAGAAAGAAAGCTTGAGATTTACATTTACAGCATTTAGCAGATGCTTTTATCCAAAGCGACTTCCATTCCCTAACTACGGAGGACAGTCTCCCTGGAGCAACTTGGGGTTAAGGGTCTTGCTCAGGAACCCAGTTGTGGTATGCTGAAGGTAGGATTCAAATCCAAGACCTCTTGGTCCAAAGACAAGCATCCTGCCCACTCTGTTATGTTCAGTGAAGTCTGAACTCAAGGCTCCTTTTACTTCTGCTAAATTTAAATGCCTCAAATTTTAGTTCTATTGTTCATTTTTTCAAAAGGCTGAATAACAAGTTACTTCAGTCTGACCTTATGAGAAAAGTGCCATCCTGAAAAAGGGTTCTATAAAGGAATCCACATGCTCCAAATGGCATTTAAAGGTCCTGTATGGAAGTTACAATGCACTTTAGATGCTGTATGGAACTGTCTAATACAGATCTGGCCTTTCATTGTGTGTTTTAAAGTGATATCAAAAGATGACATTTAGTCTCAATTACAGCTCTCATTAAATGTGCAATGAAATGTGGGTACGAAGCAATTTTGTGTGGTGCCACTACAGAATAGAACCTAATTGGTTTCAGGAAATCATGAAGGCAGGAGAATGCTGGAGTGAAAGCAGCATTGCTTGGACCTCTTCATCAATAGTGCGTCACATCTCACCAGTCATGGGATTCAGTGGAATAAAATAATGTGTTTAAAATGCCATTTTGACTCTTTGACAATGACTGGCAGCTGTAGCAACCGTTTTGGGATATTGAGGATAATGCCTGAAAAGGAAAGCTTGCTGATCATCTGAACCAGTCTTAGAATTAAAGGGTTACTAAAGTTTAGAAGGGTACAGTGCTGTATTGCAGCAGTCTAATTCTTTACCTGCCTGCAGTCCTTGCCTTGGTTTGTAAAGAAATTTGAAGCTTTTCAGAAGTTGTCTTTCACAAGGGCTAAATGAGGCAGGAGAGAATCAATGAACAAGAAGTGTGTGCCCTTGCGGCAAAACTCCACGGCCTCAATTTTCCTTTCTCTTTTGATTGCTGGACCTGGGAATATGACTTTTGAGTGTTTTGTGTTATCCCTGGTGTACTGCCTTTCTGGACATGTTCAGTACACTCAGCTGTCGAGAACACAGTCACATACACTCTCACTTGTATGTTACATCCCTGCTGCTTCCTGGCCTTTTTCTGAGGCCATGGCTCAGTTGGTTACTTTTTACATAAAGCTCCTCAGCTCTGACAGCTCTTCAAGCTCTCCTATATAGACACAAGAAAGAGAGAAAAGAGGAGCAAGCCAAAGTTTCTTTTCTTTCTGGTAAATTCACATAAACATTAAGGAAAGCAGAAGCCAATGACTGGTCCTCCCACCACGCACTCACTTTGTCAGCTGAACTGAAACTATGCTGGGATTACTTTACTTATAATTTCCTGGATACAGTAATCTCACTACACCTTCCTTTAACTGGACACAGGCTTTGTCCATTTAATTTTTCATGTTGGGTCGTTGCAAACTTACGAATTTCAGCTTTCAGTAGTTTGAGCAGTGTTTCAAAATCAGTTTTAAACCACATACACACCCATACATTAGCCGTTTCAACTACGCAGGTGATCATATATGTGGCAATGTTTGATAGAATAAAATGAATACTGTGCCCCACGGTGGCACAGTGGCCTCACACCTCCAGGGTTGGGGATTCGAATCTGGGTCCAGGAGTTTGCATGTTCTCCTCGTGGTGGTGTGTGTTTCCTCCAGGGTCTCCGGGTTTCTCCCACAGTCCAAAGACATGCAGGTCAGGAGAATTTTGGAGTCTAAACTGTCTGTGTGAATGTGTGAGTGAATGGTTTGTTCGTGTGTGTGTATGCCCTTTGGTGGCCTGGCACCCCGCACAGTGTGAGTCCCTGCCTCACGCCCGTAGACCCCAGGATAGGCTCTGAGTACCCGCAACCATAGTAAGGATATAAAGTAAGGATTACAGAAAATGAATGAATGAAAATTAATACAGCTTACACTGCATGCTTGTCTGACGAAGTTAGCAAGTGTGCACTAATTACTGAAAGTGCAAGCACAAAATATGCTCTTTGAGAAACATGAGTAAAGCAAGTAATTCGTAATTACACAGACCAAAACTGTAATGTGCTAGACTGTGTTACAGGAAAACATAATTGTGTTACAGTTACTTTGTTCCACCAACACTTAATAGGATGCTGTAGGAAAAGACAGGGCATCCTTTGATCCATTTTGAGGCATCTCAGGAGCAGCTGTTCAAAAGGTTTATTCTGACAAAGACGGCAAATAGTGAGACCCGAAGACCCCTTGAAAAATGGAATAATTCCTAAATTTCTTCATTGGATTTTTTTCATAACTTGTCATTTGTAATAAACTGTATGCTATCGTCAGTCTATTATATTAAAGTCTAGTATATTAAAGCTGTCTTAAAACATGTACAGTATACATTTTACAATATAATACTTTTCAATTTTATCTCATTACCCCTACACAAACACAATTTCTAATCATTTATTGATTTATGGATTAAACTGTAATAGTGCACTTTTAGTATTGTAGTTCATATACTAATCAGTACAGTCTTACAGACAGGAGGTCTCTTAATATGGATCTAGGGCTTGCAATGAAGAAAAGAATGATGTCTGAGGTGTCTGTTCCCACATGTCCACAAGGAGTACAAGGAGTGTTTCTCGACTCCTGCAGAGTTCACAACATGAGAGAAAGTTAGCAGTGATGCAAAGCTAGAATAACTATGTGGAAACAGGAAAAAGACTGATATTCTGTGAAATACAGAAGGAGATAAAGCCCTTGGTCCCTGATTAGCTGAAAACTCACTTGGAAATAGACAGCCCACCAAAGTAATCTCTGGAAAGAAATATTGTGGCAATGCCTGTTAAGACGGAGACATTGTGAGACCAGTGCGAAAGACCCCACATCCCAAGGACCTCAACAGCTACATGCCGGTGGCTTTGACATCCCACCTGATGAAGACCCTGGAGCAGTTGATCTATGCTCAGCTTCAGCCCCTGGTGAGCTCATCACCATCTACATTGCAGACCACTCCTCTAACTCCACCAACTGCCTCTTACAGAAGTTTTCCAATGACTCTGCAGTAGTTGGCCTCATCACTGATGGGGGACTGATAGTATAGAGAACTGATGATGGACTTTGTGGACTGGTGCCAGCAGAACTACCTCCAGATCAACACTGGAAAAACCAAGGAGCTGTTGGTAGATTTCCGCAGTCACAAGCATCCTCCACTGTAACCACTTCAGGGTCTGAAGTGGGTCTGCACAGGGTCCAGGGTCTGCACATTGATGTTGTGGAGAGCTACAAGTACCTTGGTGTTCATTTGAACAATAAACTGGACTGGACACATAACACAAACGCACTCTACAAAAACAGGACAGAGGCGGCTGTACCTACTGTAGAGGCTCAGGTCTTGAGGACCTTTTATGACTCAGTAGTGGCTTCTGCCGTCTTTTATGGTGTGGTCTTCTAGGCCAGCAACATTTCTACTGAGGACAGAAAGAAAGTGAACAGGCTGATCCGGAGGGCCAGCTCTGTTCTAGGATGTCTTTTGGCCCTAGTGAGTGACAGGAGAATCGTGGTTAAGCTGTCATCCCTGCTGGACGCTGTGACAGACCTAAGCAGCTCCTTCAGTGGCAGGCTGCTGCACCCACAGTGTGTGAAGGAGAGATTCCAAAGGTCTTTCCTTTTAGCTGCTGTCAGACTTTTCAGCCAACACCTTGCAGTTGACCACACACATACAACCAAACACACACAACCAAACACCAAGGACTGGCTATGGAATCATCAGACAGGCTATAATGAATGTAGATGATTTGAGGTTGTTGTTACTTAGTGAGCAGAGCACTGGATATTGGGATGCTTCTTGCTGGGCCTGTGCTGTGCGGCCATAAAATAATAATAAATTGGGGTCTAATTATCATTTCAAAAGAGAGGAACTGCGATGTGTAGAGCAGAACACCAGTTAGCAAGATGGCAAAATAAGTTGTCATTTATAGTCAATTATTATTCAGTAGAACTATGTTTGTATTGCAGTGCTACATTTGTTTAATTAGTAAGTTTTTGTTGGGAACCATATGATTAAATTCTTGAAACATCCAGCTGAGAATTATACAATTATTATTTTTCTTGGTTGGTATAACTAAACCAGCTCTCCTTTCGGTTATCCAATAACATCATTAGAAAGTTAAAGAGGAATCAACCTTTGATATCCAAAGCCTGGGACCAATTTGGAGCTGAAACTTGTCTCTATGGGCCGTTTTGAAGTTCTGATACGACACTGACTGTCAATACCTGGCGCAGCATGACTGGTGAGTTTCTGTCCACTTTCTGCTGTGACCAAGCAAATTTCTAATTTCTAATAAAGGTTTATCTTATCTTGTCTTGTCATACTCATAGAGATGCTGATTTCAAAATAAATTGCTGTAGTCTCTTATCACACTCAAGTACTATCACAAACAAGCCTACACACCCAGCATGCAGCAAATCATGCCTGCTCACATTTACATACTCGAGTGCTAAAATGAACAATTATGAGTAGGTTCAGTTAGATTTCTGCCATCTCTCCTTAAGAACTGGTTGAAATTTCACCAGAAGACACAGAAAATGATAGAATGCTGCCAACCCAAGTGCCTTTGTGCTTTAAATAACAAAGGAAAAAAATGTAATCAGAAACCACAACACATTTTTCTAAACCAGTTTTTCATGTTGATTTCAGATCAATTTTTTAAATTATGAGTAATATTACATTTACAATAGACTTGCATGCGGTTTTTATTATATTGTATGGTATATTAAATATTTATAATCAGTATTTTAAGTGTGAAGTCAGATAGGCGCACACTGTGGCATAGATATAATGATCAGTGTCAGTTAGCCACCACTGTTTCTTCAAAAACGCTTAGCATATGATTATTATATGCTAATTATACCAACTATCATGCAATATATAACTAGCTTCATCACAAAAACTGTAAGTGCTAGGGGAAAACTAAACACAGATTTGAAATCAGCATGAAAAACACTACAAAACCCACATAAACTTATCTCTTATGATTTTGACCTGTTGACCTGTGTTATTTACATATGTGAAGACATCCCATGTTCCTCCAATAGATGCCTTGTAGTCTGGTGTGTTGATATCGGGGGTCAAATACATTAAATGTGCTGTGCAAAATCGTTCTTGTCTTGGTTCATCTAGAATCAGCATTAAACCACTGACAGGTAAAGTGAAAAACATTGATTATCTAGTTTCAGTGGCACCTGTCAAGGAATGGGATAGTAAGTGAGTAGTCGGTTCTTCACATTGATGTGGAGAAGCAGGAGAAATGGGCACTTAATGATCTAAATGACCTTGAAAAGGACCGAATTGTGATGGTCAGAGCATCTCCAAAAAGGCAGACCTTGAAAGGTTTCAAAATGTTGCTTTGTATGGAGCTCCAGGCCAGTCAGAGTGCCTATGCTGGTCCCTGTCCACCCGACATTGGGTACACGAGCTTCAGAACCAGACCATGGAGCAGCTTGAGAAGGTGGTCCAATATGGGGTGGTGGTGGCCTAGTAGGTAGGATACTTGCTTATGAACCAAGAGGTTTGAATCCTACTTTCAGCATACCACCACTGGGTTCATGAGCAAGACCCTTAACCCCAAGTTGCTCCAGGGAGACTGCCTGCTGTACGGAATGGAAGTCACTTTGGATAAAAGCGTCATTCTAAATGAAGATTCACATTTTCTCTTGATTTTATGGTCAAATGTTTTTTAGATGGTAATAATTAAGTCTCTACCTATTGTTAGGAACTCACAGAATAACAACAGTAAACCCCCACTTATTCGCAGTTCACCGCAGAACGAAATGAGCCTTCGCTGCTCAGCTCCACACCCAAACATACACAACCAGCATGAGGACGAGGGGGCGTGGCGGACAATATCAGTATTTTATCAGTATTATCAGTATTTTACATTCTAGAACTGGGAGAGTTTAGTGTAAACTGTACAGTACAGATATGGGTTTATCATTACATTTTCTTTAAGGGTAATGTATTAGGATTAGTTATGAATTAAATTAAAGTGTTTTGGGAGCATATCTGGGGGCATATTTAGGTTTACACTATAAAAATAGGCATTTTTAGGCATTTATTTCTACCACATCACAACTTCAGGGTTTTTCACTATATGTGGGTGCTCTTGGAGCGTAACCTCCGTGATTGTCGGGGGTTTACTGTATTACTCAAGCTGTTCCATGGAGCTACTTAACATTTCCTATTCTATACAAGTCCAGGAGAACCGGTACTCCACTGCTCTGTTGGCTGTACCCAAAATTCATTAGCTTCGCACTTGAGTTTCTCGCTGACAGGTTCTGATAAAGAACCCTGCTTGTGTTCCAGCGAATTAGGCCAGGCAGTCGATTTGTCTGCCTGACTGACAATGATTGAGCAATGCAATTACCCAGCATTATGAAAACCCAGGAATAAAGACAGTGGTTGTGTAGGAAACCTCAGAAGTTCAAAATGATTTGAACCAAAGGCCAATTTGAAACTTTGATGCAAATTGGCTACATAATAAGTGGATATTTTAAATAATCAATAGGCTTTTCTAGGGGTCACTGGTTAACCAACTAAGATAAGATAAGAAAGAACTTTATCCTGAAGGAAATTCTTTTGTCATGAACATGCTCAGTGCAACAAGAGGAATAAAGATACGACCATTTTTAAAACGACAAATAGTTTAAAAACGACAATAACACTGGAGATATGGCAAATGGAATAGCAAAATAACTATAACAGATAATATAATAACACATTAGTAGTGCAAGTAATTATGAAAAGTGATGAGGGGATGAAACCAACATTCAAAAACATATAGATAAAAAAAAATATTGCACAATCTGAGTGAGAACAGAATGACATAAAGGCTTGTTTCTTTTCTCTTTGTCAATGTCTCTCTTTCTTGTTTTCCTCTCTCCCAGCTCTGCTGCTCCTTTATGATGTCACCAACAAGGCGTCTTTTGACAACATTCGGGTAAGAGCTTGCTTTTACTCACTCGGGTAATGGCTTGTAAAACAGGCCTCATTAACGCTGTGCCATTACTGCTGCACACGGCTGTAAAAGCCGTCTGTCCTACCTGGCCTTCGATCACGCAGATACTTTGGGCAAACAGCTGTGAGAAGAAACATTATTTGTCATGATGGAAATCTATTTTTGTCCTTGTAGTTGGGGAGAGCAAATGTAGCCATGTGTTCAACTTTTTAGTCTCTCAGAGAGAAAGGGGGGGGCTGTTTGGGTGGTTTCAATCTGCTATTTTAGCTCGGGCCCTCAGGGTGCTATTATAGACCTGTTCTCCCCAGCTGTCGGGCTCCGTGGTGCCAGTGCTGGAGGAACTGTCAGTCCTCGTGGAGCACTCACATACTTCAGTGCAATGGACCAGGGAGAGCACTGAAAGATGCTAAATATGAAGCACACACACACAAAGAGATGTGTAAAGGAATCTCTCGCCTAAGAACACAGAAGAATGATGGACGTGAATATCATATTTGTCATGCTCCTGGAAAGAAGCTTGGTTGGAAGTTCAACTCCTGGTCTAAAATGATAGCATAAGGCATAATGACTTCACTTAGGCATTTTCTAAAACCCATTCTGATGGAAAGTACATTAAAACTAATTGCATTCTGAGTTCCAGAGAGTTAATGGAGTTACAAATGATTTCTTAATGAGAGGGAGTTGATGCATGTTTCTAAGGAGGCGGTATTAAGTCGTTTCTGTGGGAAGCCTTTGTAAATGTGAATAGGAAGGTGTGACTAAGCACGCAGTTGAAGATCAATTGCATACATTTGTGTGGAAGGAGTTATCTGTAATGGAACAGGGTTCTGTTCGATGAATGTATCATTTCATTCTCATTTTTTACGACAGTTGCATTTTTAGCACTGCAGCAATCATCTAGATCAGTGAAACATGCAACATTTGCACATCATGCTCACTGAATCTTTTCAAAAATACATATTTATTAACTTAATTTATTAATGACATTATTAGAGTTTACAATATAAACAAATTCTGGAGCTCCAGGGTGGCACAACCAATCACAGCCAATGCAGTTGTTTGTCAGTTGAAATAACAGAATTATCCATTAGGGGCATTGTGTTAACAGCATTTCAAAAATATGAGGTGGCACTTTAATTAACTTGGAGAAAGCCTCCTACTCTCCCAGATTTGGTGGGGGTGGGGGGCTTGGTGTTGGGGAGGCAGACCTAGCTAGTGAGTACCAATTGGAAGTCATTTCTGAAAAAATTGGTCCAGACATGACAACACCTCCTCTTATGTACATTTCTTGAGTGCTGACTCTTAAAAAGTGATGGGGTGGTGGCCTAGTGGGATACCTGCTTCTAGACCAAGAGGGCATGGGTTCGAATCCTACCTTCAGCCTCCACCACAGGGTTCCTGAGCAAGACCCTTAACCCCAAGTTGCTCCAGGGAGACTGCCCCCTGTAGTTAGGGAATAGAAGTCTCTTTGGATAAAAGGGTCTGCTAAATGCCGTAAATGTAAAAAAAAAACGTTTGATATTTAATGGTTCTGACATTAGCAATGAAGACTCAGATGCATGACATGTCTCATGCTCCTGATGTATACATTAAACAGACCAGTATAAACATTCAAAACGTGATTTTAGAAAACAAAAATGAGGTAATCAGATGAAGACGAGGTTGTGCCTGGTATATGGAAAAATGGCACTAGATAAATGCCTCTATGGTCTCTAATAGACAGGAAGATTGAAAGTCCAGATCCTTTCGCCACAGGAGGGTTACCCTTTACATACAATCTGTCAAAAAGGTGTGGGAATGAAATAGTGACATTTTTGTATTCTCATTAACAGAGCCAGCGGCTAATGTCATTTGCTTGCTGAGTTGTACTGTATGGTGCAGGGATTTAAGAATGAGGCCAAACCGGAAGATAAATGCTTTTAATCGCAGTTCAGATGCAACAGCAGAAACACAGTTAACCACTGCCTGTAAAATCGAAAAGTTGCTAATGCAGAGTTTTGATTTGCAGTGACTCTTCTCAAGAAACAGCCTACTGAGTTGCACAGCTCTGTGTGCTTGGATCCTAACAGGGTTGATGAGTGTGAAACAAATGGCTCTGCCCAAAGTAATCTGCGTTAGTGGCGGATGGATAACCTGCTGGCTGTGGCCGGTGAAAACATTTGTCAGAGACAGCAGCATGAATAATGAAGCTAATCAGCACAGCCTGACCGCACCAGTTACTGACCCCCATTCGTATTTTTCCAAAGATAAAAAGGTTCATCTCATTGTATTCCTGTTGTTTTAATTCCTTTGAGCCCTCGTTGCAAAACAGTTCTCAGTGCATTCTGAAATGTTTGGAGGAGTGAAATTAATCAGAGCACAGCTGCTCATGCATCGTCTCATTCTTGCTCTTTAGAGACTACAACTTCCTCATTTACAAGCAGAGCCGTGCCTGTGCCACTGGTGATGACGCACTGGACCCCCACCAATGAATATTTGATGTCAGATCTTCAGTGCATGCTTTTCTGTTCTTCTCTTCTCATAAATCGCATGTGTGGCTCAAGTCAGATATTCAGTTCAATTCAATTCAACCAAGTTGTCAGTTTAGAATGACCACAGCGAGCTTCATTTCCAGTCCTACCTCATGCTGTAGTGTTTTTCCTGCTCCAGCTCTGATTCCTTTAGGAGAGGAAAATACTACAGCATGAGGTAGGACTGGAAATGAAGCTTGCTGTAGTCTTACCTCATGCTGTAGTGTTTTCCCCTTCTCCAGCTCTGATTCCCTTAGGAAAGGAAAGTTATAGTGGGTCTGTGGCGATTGTTGAAACTCCAGTAGAGGGGGTCCTTTGGTTACGACACAGTTCATATGACAGTGACATAACCTGAATTTTGGTGTAAGTTGAAACACACCCTAGTCTAAGTCACTTACCGATCCTAACACAGCTGTAAAACACAACGAACAAATTCCAAGTAACTTCAAAACTCTTGTCAATTCTAATGCCTTATTTTGGCATCAGCAAAAAAAGCAAATTTAGAAATATCTTCGTCAGAAAGAGCACAGCAGTGAGCGCATGAGACGCAGGTACCAGGGAGAACTGACCTCATTACGCGCCTATTTCACAATCGTCTTAAACTAGGATTACAATTTGTTATGGATTAGACACCAAAGGATTATGAAAGCTTCACAAAGAGAGATTTCAGTATCTAATTTAACAGCTTGAGTGCTATTTTATGTACCCTTGAAATACGATTCATATTCATAAAAAAATTAAAACTTGCAACCTTTTTATATCTATACCTTTAAACAGGCTGCTTTTTATATCTGTAGGACATATATAAATGACTTCTGCACTGTGCTTAAACTCTCCTTCTAACTTGATCATATCTAACCTGTTGTAGGCTGGGAAGGATGAAACTGCTCTTTATAATGGCAGGTGAATAATGTATGGAGACTTGCTCAGAGAGTTTTATTACTATGATGTTGTTTCTGATTAGTGGGCAGATAAACTCAGTATGTCCAAGGTGAGTTTTTTATCCACTATACTATGCAACCATTCATATAGACAGCTTCACTGACCTTCTAAGCTTGACTTTTGCATATTATTCATCTGTTGGTCTAACCATTGTCTCAACTGATACCAAATTTAATCCAAAGTATTGCAATATTGAGTTTTTCCCCAGCCTACCAAGATCAGGGCCCATCCAGCCATGGAAAAATAAGAAACCACTTTCCCCTTTTTCCTGTTCACTGTTTGTACAGTTTGCGGCTGTGTGTGTGTGTGTGTGTGTGTGTGTAAAATGCACAGGTTGCTATTCTTTTCTGAACTATTGCAGTGT
>JBBPCY010067059.1:0-12239 GCA_037974405.1 Brachyalestes nurse
TTTGGATTTTTACAACATTATTGTTGAAATACACAGTCCTGAAAAAGGGGCGTTTCTTTTTTTGCTGAGTATATTTCTCTCATTCTCTTATTTCACTACTTTTCTCTTTCTGTTTCTTACTCTCTTCAAATTCAAATTAGCCTTGACTGTTTCAAGAGCAATGTTGCCAAAGCACAGTAATCTTTTAAGCATATGTGCAACTAAGTGATCATAGAGTCTTTGATAATGATGATGGTGATAGTCATAGAAAAACAAGAGTAATAAAGGAATTTGAAGATAAAACACATATGACAACACTAAGTAAATTAGTAATAATTATAATAATGATAATGTTATTAACAGTTATTAGACAAATCGGGCATATTTGAATTCACCTACTCTTATTCTCTCCCACTCTCACCACCTCTCCATTTCAGACTCTGAACATTTAGAGCCGGCCTCTGGCCTTGGTGCTGACCTTTTGTCTCTGTATGAAAGAGGTGAAGCCTCTGATATCAGTATCCAGGTGGGAGACAGAGTCTTCTCTGCACACAGGTAACGTAATCAGCTATTTTTTAAGCCGTTACTCCCTTATGCTGCCCCCCTCCCAGCCATTCGTGTTTAGATTAAATAAATATACATTTTCTGATACTGTACATATGTGTGTGTGTGTGTGTGTGTGTGTGTGTGTGTGTGTGTGTGTGTGTAGCAGGTAGCAGCTGTCTACAAGCCTGAGTTTTTTCATGTGCTTTTATTACTATTTCATCAATCAGTTCATTCATTTCTTCCGAAGCCTTTTTACTTTTCTACCTCTGTAGTCATGCTCTCATGTGTAACCAGTGCTGTGTTAAGTGATGGCAACCCAGAGTTTGGCTCTGCAGTGCCTACTGCCATAGTGTAACTATGGCAACAGTGTTTTTCTCAGAACACCTCCCTCACCCCCTCTCCGCTGAGTCTGCTCCAAAGCTGTTTAGCAGTAGAGAGCTACCCAAAGCCTCTCTCTGTGGTATTGTTGTGGGAGGTGTAACAGGACAGTAGAGTCAAACGTCTTATCATAATGTAATTCCCATACGATTTCATATCAGAACATGTAATATTTCAATATATATAAAAATGTTAAGAAATATTGTGAAATGATCCAGAAGAAAACAAATGCAGTGTCCTGTTGGATCATGCTGTTGTGAGTGAACCACTAGGTTTCTTCTTCCTCTCTATCTTGTTAGTGGTAATGCTGGATGGGTCGAGCTTGTTAGGTCCGTATAGGCTTGTTTAGAAAGTGACATAGCAGCATTCAAACATAAATGAATCACATACACAAACGCACGTCGGGTCGAATTTCAGCTGTTGATTAATGAATATTTTTCTGGTTCATGTGGTATTGTTTGGCTATAAATCCAGGTACACCTCTATTGATCCTGGGGGAAATTGGTTATGTTATGATTGTCTTAAAAAAATCAAATAAAAGTCTGTAGAAAAAAACTTGTGAAACACACTATACTATATACTCAAATGATATTAGAACTGGGCGATATGGCCTAAAAATAAAATCTCTGATTTTTTCAAAATAAATCTGATTTTCGATTTTAATAGATTTTCAGATGACAAATAAATGGTTCAAAACACATTTTAACTTTTTTTTTTTTACTTTAGGGTTAAAGTGCAATCCAACACATACTTCGGGTCTTTTAGCATGTTAATGAATCCTGGCTTTTCCACAGTATGTATGGGCACCATATCTTTTGAGAGAGAGAGCGAGAGTGAGAGAGAGAGAGAGCATGAGAGAGATATTGGAGCATTACTGTACTTCACTCTAGACACACAAACAGCGCGGTGACCTGCGCGATCTGCAAGTCGGTGTTAAAGTACAGTAACAGAACCAGCGTTCTGAGCGGCATGTGAAACGGCACCGCTAGCTTACATGTCTAACGCTAGCTAACATGGCTAACGCTAGCTAACATGGCTAACGCTAGCACTGCAGAAAGTGGCTGCGCTGCTTTCATAGTACAGATGTAGCAAGACCTTTCTTGGGCACAAACACTGCTCCACTGTCTGGGTGCGCCGCACTAATTTACCCGTGTAGAACGGTGCGTCGCATTAGTTCCGCTTTTGACGCTCGCATGTAAAATAAGTAATAAAATCGATTTTCATTTTCAAAAAATCATCCTGAACTGTACATTCGAATTAATCGATAAAATCGCCCAGCACTATTGCGTATAAATGCTATAGATAAGTAACTTACAGTTAAGTGAATTTTTAACAGCGCATATAGTAGTATGTAAGTATTATTGACATAAGTAGTGATATTCACATGATAGAACTATTGCACATAATAAGATATGGCACATAATGTAATGATTCAGTACCTGTTTAGAGAACTTCACTGGATACTGCACATGGTAAAACTATTGCACATAATAGTAATAAGAACGTTGAATACTGTTGCACATGGTAGATTATTGCACATCATAGCAAAATAATGCGCATAGTGATACACATAATGATAGTTATCTAAACCTGGTAAGAAATAGCACAACAGCACGGCATCTTTGTCACCAATTACAGATTTCATTAAGGAATTAATAACATTTATGAATTTATTAGCTGACAGCAGAAACTCAATAATAGTTCACATAACAGTATACATTGACAATAATGCCACACTCTTTTAAAGGGAGATTCTTTTATTTTGTATCATTATTAAAAACAATCTTTGACATAATTTGTGTTATAGTTTTGTTCCAGAACTGTTTAACATGTTTAACGCAGCTACAGCTCTAATCACTATGTTGGCCCTGTAGCTGCTGCAGATGTATGTGACAGCAGTGTTGGAGCACAAACAACCACACCTCACTGCCACTGTTAATCTCTGTCTGATCTCCCCCTTCGCTCTCATCCGCCTGTCCACCGCTCTCCCACGGGAGAAAGGAAAGAAAAAGGGCTGTATCTCCTTCCTTCTCTTTCATGCCTGCAGACACATCCGTGCTACTCAGAAGGAATCTTTTGTATTTTTTCTGAGCTAAAGACTCGCAGAATGTAAACACAAGTAAATGTAAAAATGTGAATGAATGGGATTTTCGATTTTGTAGGAAAGGCTGTGTTGTTGGCAATTAACCTGATGGTTTAATTACGAACTCAGTCAAGAGCTGTTGGTATCTTTTATCTGTCAACTATCTATCAGCGAATGTAGCTATGTATTAGAAGCTCATCACATACTTGCTTTAGTGTTGTTGGCTTGGTGTTACGCAAATTTGTGCATAACCCCCCAAAATCCAAAATCCACGCCTTCTTTCTAAGTAGGTTAATCTTGCTCTTGTGGGCACACACATGTAAAAGTATGTCCTATGAATAAATATTAAGTGTGCACTGCATTATAATGAGTCATGGACACAGTGTGGTTAGTCAAGATTTGCCGGTTGTGAGGGTGGTCATCATAATATCAGGACCACACCCAGATGGTTCTCAGATATGTCTGATAAAACATTTAAATCCATAATCATTTTAAACTTTGCTGTGTTTTAATATAAAGCTTAATTTCTGAGTAATGCAAACATTTTCAGCATTTTACACTGTTTTCCCTGGGAATTTAAAAATAGAACTGGGCACACTGGCGTGTCTACAGAATGTCAATCTAGTTAGAAGAATTCCCTGAAGCATCATTCACAGCCAGCCTGCTGGAGCTGTCCAGTGCTGAAATACTGTCGAAAGGTAGAGCGTTTTTGCGCTCGCACTTTCTTCTGTTGTCTCTGATCTGTGATTTACTGTGAGTGCACATTTAGAATTAGAGACAGACTTGGAGAGATGATGTCTATTTTTAAACTGTGCATGACAGTGTGTGATAAATGGGCTGGGGGAGAGAAGAGGTAGAAGTACAAAATTACCCAGATTTTAAAGAAATACTCCAGGTTTTTCTGATCTTATTACAGTCTGTTAGCATTTGATCCATCACAACAAACAATTATTTCACTGTAGTTCATAGAAAATTATAGAAACCCCTTGGTTCCAAAACACTTACGTAAGTCAGTGGAAAGAGTTTCAGTATTTGGCCATGGGCTTCATAATTTTAGTATGTAGTATTTATGTAGTATGTACTATTTACCAGGATCTGTGGCATAGTTGTGATAATAGATGATAATGACCTCTGTGGTGCAGCTGAGAGAGAATAAGTTGTCAAATGCTTTACAGATTTGTAGATGATTAGGAGAGGAAACAGAAACAAAAAGCAGCCTGTTGTCTTTTTCCTTTTGTGAGAGTTGGCTGTGCTTAGCTATTTCTCCTTGGCTAAATTGGTCCTTGGCTGATTTACAGACATGAAGCACCTCAGCCAGGGCGATGCAGTGTGATGTTTGGGTGTGATGGATGATTTTGACCTTTTTGTCCCTGTCTGTGTGTGTGTCTCCTCAGGGCCATTCTTTGTGCTCGCTCCCAGTATTTCCAAGCAATGCTATGTGGCAGTTGGATGGAGAGCTCGCGCCAGAGCATCACGCTGCAGGGGTAGGTCAACACAACCTGCAAAACAAATGGTACACCATTTCTCGTGACTAAAGCTCACTCTGGGTACCGTCTACTGTATCTTTGCACTGACAGCAGAGGAAAAAAAGTCTACGCATGATACCATTGTCTCACAAACAGAAGACAGAAGATATATTTTTGTCTATACTGTCAGATAAACGTCCGAGTAAATTTTAGTCCCCCACTTTATGAACCCTAAAAGGTACAACAGGATTCCTAAGTCAAATGTTAAATAAGTTTTAAAGGTACACTAAATTCACCTTCACTGATTTAACTGCAAAATATGTGAATTAAATAAATAACTAGTCTTTAGAGACTTGACATTCACGGCGCTTCATGTGTGGATTATATTGTGAACTTGTTAAAATGCAGAAAAGGGTAGATTTATCAAAATCAATACTGTCCACAAGACAAGGTATTAGTTAGTGGTTAAAATGTACTAATACATTATAGTATTTAATTCTTTCATACAAAAATTGGCAGTCCATCTATGATTGGGAGCCTTTTTGAAGCCTTTAGGGGCACAACTAGTAAATGCGAAAACAGAAACTTGCATGTTACCTGAGTAGCTCTTAATTTACGTAGTCTGCAGAAAGCATGGCAGAAATACTTATTGCTGTGTTGATCATGAACGCCTGTGTCTGTTGCGTTAGTAAAAGTCTCCTCCTAGTTACAGTGATTCTTGATCAGCGCCTCTGTTTTTTGCCATTTTTCTAGTTGTTCCAGTCTGTGCTTGCTGTCTGAGTATGACATCTGAAACTGCAGGCTACAGACCTACAGAGCATTAATTATTCATCCTCTAGTCTGCATTTGTAAATCAGACAAAAGACATGGGTGTGTGTGTGTGTGTGTGTGTGTGTGTGTGTGTGTGTGTGTGTGTGTGTGTGTGTGTGTGTGTGTGTGTGTGTGTGGTTTCATATGTCAGATAAGCACATGCAGACAGAAACTAGCTATTAAAACACATGTACAGTTCAGTTTAATTTACTACCTAGTATTCAAAAAGGGAATTTGTTTATGCTGTGTAAATGTATGTAAACATAAAAAAAGAGATTTTAAACACTGTACAACACTGTCTTTAAATGTAAGTGAACATGTGTGGCTACTGGCAACCACTGAAATTTGTGCGCAGAGTGTGTGAAGTGCAATTATTCTTTTAGAAATGCTTCGAAACCACTGACCTTGGAGGTTCAAAAGCAGGAATGCAATAAATACTTGCGCATTTCCTCTCAGTTGAATGAAATTATATTATTAAAAACATTTTTCCACTCAGCAGTGCAGTAACAAACAGTTACAAACCCACATTTTGTCATCATTTCCATTGCCCAAGTGATTTGTCCCGTAAGTACCAGAGCTGGATTTGGTTATCCTTCTTGCCTGGCCAAACAGTTGATTGGTCAAATGTGAACAACTCAGAATTGTCATGGATCATCACTTGAGAAGTGCCATTTGTGTGCCATACACAAGAGGATGGAAATAAATGACTCTGGGAATAACCTCAAAAGGTATAGCTAGAAATGTTCTGAATTCGAGTTACTGTAATGTACTGCATTGCCTGGTGGAAAAGAATCAGTAATAAATTACTAAACCAAACAGTTTACTGTAGATACAGTTTACTGTAGTCTCTACTTAAATGTGTGGGGGAAAAAAACTTAAGTGAGCGTGTGTGTGTATGTGTGTGTGTGTGTGTGTGTGTGTGTGTGTGTGTGTGTGTGTGTGTGTGTGTGTGTGTGTGTGTGTGTGTGTGTTTTTTAGTCTGGGTCCAGATGAGATGGAGATTCTTTTGCACTTCATGTATGGAGCCATACTGGATCTTCCTCCTGGAACCAATGTGAGGTACCACAAAGTGTCTAATTACATCTGACCACACTGTTGTCCACTCCAGGGTAGGTGGGTGATATTTGACTCAGAGTCCGTGTTCCTCAGAAGGGCAGACTGCATGTCGGGCTTACAGTGCTGAACATCCTCTGGTGATTTAGACACAAAGGGATCATTGTGAGGCGTCAAGTCCGGACCTCGGCAGACAGAGTGGTTCTATAGTGAATGTTGATTAGCTGGGGCTTATATTCCAGTGCTGTGTTGGTCAGGTCACAGAGGTGAAGTCTTCACAGGCAGTCAGTAGTTCACCTGAGGAGGCTGAGGTGGGGCCGAATGGACTGAGATGAACCAACGCTGAACTATAACTATATTCTGGGGTCTCTCTGTTCACATGCTTGCGGAAATCTCATTCCCACATGAGAAAGATGCTGTGTATTTAGTTTAAGTGCATTTTAAACTGTCCATAGCAAATGGCACACATTGCAGTAAACTGTTTCGTTCCGCAATATCGCTGATTAAAACTATGATATTGGTATACTGGTATAGATAATAATAGATGAGATCCCAAAGCTCTACTTTAAATGGTTATTTGGTAGTGAGGATGATGTTGATTTAGAGTGGTAGTCTATCATGTAACACTGTGTAATGCCCTCTGTGTTTCTCAGTCAGGTCGTGCTAGCTGCGGACATGCTGGGTCTGGAAGGACTGAAAGATGTGGCTGAAATGGTTCTGACCAGAGATTACTGCAGATTCTTTCCAAAGGTAAAACCCTATTGTGGCCTAAAGGTAGCAGCATGAAAACATTTCTACATAATTTCTCATTTTGAGGTTTGATTTACACTGAACCAAGCCACTGAAAATGCAAATAAGATTAAGACTTTCAAAACTTTGCAACTTTAGAAACGTAATCCCTGGGAAGCCGGAGTATCAGAATGGCAAAGCCGTTCATTTTCTAATTTAAATTCAAACTTCAGATTCTTCCTGAATAAATCTTCCATAGTCCCCCATGTTGCGTATGAAACCCCTACCTTTCTTAAATATTTCTATCACTGAAACAAGTAAGAAGTGATCAGTTCTGTGAAAAGTACAGATCTGACAATTAATTCAAATCACATTTGTGTTTGTAAGTAGAAGAGAGATTTAATTTGAGGAAAGATTATTGTTGTTTGTACTTTGAGATTAAAACAAACAGGTAAAAGTCAGAAATGCTTGACTGTTTTGATATAAAATGTATATAGAATGTTAATATAATTATTTGCATAACTTAATTACATAACCAAATACTTGGTATATAGATTTATTGAAGAATGACATTAAATACTCTGGAGTGCTTTGGGGTTAAGACAGACCCTTAAGCCAGACCCTTTGATGTTATTTACACACTGAGGAAGAAGGCATTTACTGTTAATAGGCTTATTGAGCAGTGGTTAACACCAATTATAAACCACTTGTTACCTTCCATGGTCAATGTTATGTGATTTTTATTTATCTGGGAGTGCCTTCTGAGCACTGTTTGAGCCTCTCCAGAATTTGCTGTCTCACTGCCAAAAATCGTGCCTGTATCCCAGAGGTTATGATGACAGATTCGGTTTAGTGTGTCTGGTGCATGGAGACAGTGAAGTCCAAACTGCAAAGCCGTGCCTTCTGCTTGTTAACTTGTCTCTTGAAGGTCCTTAGTCTGACTGCAGTGTGTTCTCTCTCTGAATCTTTGACAAGCACTGCAGTGCTTCATCTCCGGGCGTGTCTGTCCCTCCTGTCAATGGTTCCTTTCGACCCAGATATGAGTACAAGCTGAAGTTACAGGCATTGTCTAGCAGGGATAAATTACTTCTCTCTCTGATTATTAGCCCACTTTTACCATTTTAAATGTATTGTTGGTGGTCTGTTTAGTCTTTGTCCTATGTAATACACTACAATCTCAAATTGTATTAGTTATTGTTTTTTTTCTCTACCCACTGCTGCATGGTGACATAAAAAATCTGATGTGTTACAATTTATCATGCTTATTTTGACCAGAAGCTTAAAATAACAAGGGGAAAAAAGGTCCACCATTGAAAGAGTGAGGGGGATGTGCAAAAAGATAACACAAGAAACCCACCAGGTCCATCAGCAATTTCACCCTTCAGCTTTTAGAGGGCAGCCAGATGGGATTTTTTTTTAACTCAGTTGAATAATATTCATTGGGCAAGCCAAAAAAACTGTTTGCCAAAAATGGCACTATAGCCATCGAGTTGAAAAGCTTGAGCACCAAAACCCCCAACCGCATGTTTCTAAATCACGCTGTGCACTACTTGAATAGGGCTTAGCTTGGTGGAACGGCACCTAATCCAGATGCCACCAGTTTGATTTTGAAACTAAAACTTAAAAAAAAAACCTAAAATATCATATAACATCACATTTATAAGGGCTTAAGAAAACTTTGACTTACACCATGGATTATGTGTAAACAGAAATATTTCAAATGTAATTAAAATTTTACATAATATACTTAAAACTAACCAGCTGGTTAGCTAACTCTTCTTACTCGCCTACTACTTTTTGCTGTTGTGTGTCAATGGCTAGACTTTCTCTCTTTTACTGTTCATGGAGGTAAATTTTTAATTGGTTGCCATGCCTAAGAAGAATTTTAGTTCTTGCTACATGCAGATAGAAATATTTAGTTCCAGCAAAACACTCCTATTTGTGAGAGAGAATTTCTCCATGTAGCTCCAGTGACCTTAATGTCTGAAGCAGGGTGATTCGAGTTCATAGCTGTGTTCACTAATTCCTCCATGGGCTCGGGGATTCTAATCCCATCCTCAGTGCTGCCTTTGGGCACCCAGCAGATTTTCAGCTAGGTATGCACACACCTGTTCTCCTTTGACCTTTCTTTGTTCATACTATGAGGGAACCGTTTGGCCAGCCTGTTTGTTCCTTTCTGACATTTTGCGTTTTTATGACTTACCTTTCCCCCTCTTTTCGTGCTCGTTCCCCATAAGAGGCTTCCCGCTGAAGCACCACCTGAATCTCTCCATGAGTTTGAATGCCCTTGCCGCAGATTTTTACCTCTGTCACTCATGGCCCGTTCTCAGTTCTCTCAGTGTCTGTGCTTGGGCCCTTTTTTAAACTCCTGATTGGTGGGTTGCCTTCGCCCCTGCCAATTCATTACATGTTTTATACTCTACCTTTTTTTTATTTATTTCACACACCTGAAACCGAAGTTGTATGTTTGCGTCCGACAGCTGTTGGTTATATTAGTCACACTTACAGTTGAACACTGACTGGCTCTTTTGCTGCTACAAAGATCATACTGTTATTTTTTGGTTTATGTGGATGCTGGGTCAAGGCTAGGACTTGGTCGGACTTAAAACTGACACAGGTTCATGCTGATTTCAACCTTTTCTTCAGAATGCGCTGTAAAGTGAGAAAAATGTGAGGAGTGAGCGAAGTGTGAATTTAACAAGTCAAAGTTGCAACGTGTTTTCTGTCCGTTCCTTTTTCCAGCCTGTTGAAGGAGTTCAGAGGAGCATACTCGAGTGCCTTGCCATCAGCCATTCTATCAGCCTTCAGAACCTCTATGGCTCCTGTGTCGGGTAAGTCTTTCTGGAAAGACACCTCAGTTTATATCCTCCATGTGGGTGCACTTTGAAATTTGTAAAGGTGTACTGAATGTTGACCACAATATTGTTAAAGAGTAACTGAATGATTTACAGCAGTGTTCTCCAGTCCTGGTCTTTGAGGCTCCCCAGCTCTCCATATTTTAGTGTTTTTAATGCTCTCAAAACACCTGTTCCAACTAATTAAGAGATTTTCCTTATGTGTGTGTATGAGCAGGGCGAGCACTAAAGTGTGCAGGACAAGTGAGCCCCCAGGACAGAGTTCTTCAATCACTGCTGCAGAGACGATAGTAGTTTAAATACCTTTGCTCTGAGAGTATACAGTAGCTGCTGTATTGCTTTTCCTCTGGCTATCTGTGTGTAGTTTAAGTTTTTCACTGTTCTTACACATCTGGTTCGTCTCACGCCAGTAAATGGCTGTGGAACTGAATCACTGTCACATGGCAGGTTTCAACTCCTTAAACCCTAATGGCCTGTTTGTGTGTCCACAGTTTATTATATTCAGTTGCACAGCAGTTACCAAATAATTTGGAGTTTTTACTAAATAATAAGAATTATAAACATTTAATAACAGAATAATGAAACTGCGGTTTAAGGTGTTTTAACACTGTATGAAGTAAAGAACTTATGCAGCCTGTACAGCAGTTAAACTGCTGATCTTGCCATTGCAATGGGCTATGTGTGTTTGCATGAGATACCAATAGGCCTCTTCCACTACTATTGTTGAGTTATACTGCTGTATAATATAACTGTACTACATTCTCACTTTTTAGGTCATGCAGCCAACCAAAAGTAGGTCACTGTGTAACAGTTGTCCAAATGTTGTTGAGCGTTTGACGCTAATCAAATTAAATGCTGCTAACAAATCCATCCTGAGGCAATAAACTTGGCTAGTTTCTTGTGGATGCAAAGACACATCTTACATTCTGCGTTTTCCACCGGACATTTTCTAATCCAATTTTATACAGAATACAATTTAATTATATTCTAGTAATTGTCCATTCTCCTGTCTCTACAGTCCATATATGAAAATTAAGCTGTGAAAACAACCTGATTGGAATTTACTGTTTCTCTGAGGTGCCCATTTATGCTGAAGTTATTATTAGAAGTGTTTTAATTTAGTCTGCATTTTACATCAGGCATGGCACACAGCAGTCAGAGCAGAGCAGAATTAGGTACAGTACGCTTAGCTTTTGGTACTTAAAAGTGGAAAAAACATTTAAACATTTAAATTGAAAGGTCATATGTAATATTTCTTCCTGTGCCCGTATGTATGCTATAAGCTTTTAATTGTTGATGTAGATTTTGGTCTAGTTTAGCTAACACATATCATGCTGCTGTTATATGTGGTTGCTCTTCACTCTGGTACTGCGCAAAAACAAGCTCGGAGAAGCATGAGAAAGTAGGTCGAGTTTTTCCCAGCGCCTTGAATGTGACGTGTGTGTGTGTGTGTGTGTGTGTGTGAGAGAGAGTGTGTGAGAGCGCAAGTGACAGCGAGAGATGTTTTCATGCTACCTCTGCTGTGGGTAGGAGTGTGAGATGAGTCAGGCATAAAGAGCCGCAGTATTTTAAAACCTGTTCACAGCACAGAGCTCCTCTCAGAAATATCCACAGCCCCCCAGGTGAGAGCTGAGCCATAGGGTAAAAATATCTCACGAAACTTTATCATTATTTTCACATACAAAGCATGTGTCGCAGTTTCTTTTTTTTTTGTTCAGCAGTTTGATGAGTTGGAACAGACATAATGCAGCAGTAGTCCCACACTTTCAAACAGTACCGCCACAGGCACTTCTTTAAACAATGTCATATTCATTCATGTTACATATAAACTATTTGGACAAAAGTATTGGGATGCCTGGCCATTACACCAACAGGGACTTTAATGACCTTGCGTTCAAATTAGGGCTGGGAGTTTTTAACGCAATTAACGCTTTAAGCCCTACCACTAGTCGGCAGACATGTAGTACTTCAATTCAAGACCAAAAAACGTCATCTTTCTGTTAAAAGTTTCGAGTAAACAGCAGGTGAACCGAGTCCCAAATCACAGCGCGCGAGTAAGCGTGTGAGATTTGGAAGAGAACAATGCCAAATGGCTAATAAAAAGTTGTCCCGTGATGTCTTATGAATGTTTTTTGCCGATTCTGACTCTGAAGGGGAATATTTGCCTTTTGGAAAAGACGCTCGGTCATCTAACACTCGCACGTCTCCCGGTTCAGCTTTGGAGTGCAGCTGCACGGCCATGCAAGGCGAGAGTGATCACGACGCACAAACACATGTTTATTTCCACACTTTGCCCATCGGGAAAGTGGGTGGCAGTGGTGAACGTGGTCGTAGTGTCTG